>JAULAV010001159.1:0-246031 GCA_030789695.1 Scilla litardierei
TTCCCCCTCGCGCACGACGGGGGTAATTTGGCCCGTCGTGCGCACGGCTGTAAAATGCTCCACACTTGTGCGTTTGCCCGCACACGATGCGCACGACGGGGGTTATTTTGCCCGTCGTGCGCGCGGATGGAAATTGCCTGACACTTGTGCGTTTTAAGCCCCGCGGATGACGCGCACGACGGGGGTTATTTTGCCCGTCGTGCGCTCGGAGGGAAATTGCTCCACACTAGGCATTTTAACCCACGCGCACGACGGGGGTAAGTTTGCCCGTCGTGCGCGCGGACGGAACTTGCTTTACAGATTGCGTTTTCCCCCTCGCGCACGACAGGGGTAATTTGGCCCGTCGTGCGCACGGCTGTAAATTGCTCCTCACTTGTGCGTTTGCCCTCACAGGACGCGCACGACGGGGGTAATTTTGCCCGTCGTGCGCGCGGATGTGAATTTCTTCACACTAGGTGTTTTAACCACGCGCACGACGGGGGTAAGTTTGCCCGTCGTGCGCGCGGATGGAAATTGCTTTACATATTACGTTTTCCTCCTCGCGCACGACGGGGGTAATTTGGTCCGTCGTGCGCACGGCTGTAAATTAATATCCACTTGTGCGTTTGCCAACACACGACGCGCACGACGGGGGTAATTTTGCCCGTCGTGCACGCGGATGGAAATTGCTCGACACTTGTGCGTTTTAACCCCCGCGGACGACGCGTACGACGGGGGTTATTTTGCCCGTCGTGCGCGCGGATGGAAATTGCTGCACAGAGTAGGCGTTTTAACCCCCGCGCACGACGGGGTTAATTTTGCCCGTCGTGCGCTCGGATGGAAATTGCTACACACTTGTCGTTTTAACCCCCGCGCACGACGGGGTTAATTTTGTCCGTCGTGCGCTCGGATGGAAATTGCTCCACACTAGGCGTTTTAACCCACGCGCACGACGGGGGTAAGTTTGCCCGTCGTGCGCGCGGATGGAAATTGCTTTACAGATTGCGTTTTTCCACTCGCGCACGACGGGGGTAATTTGTCCCGTTGTGCGCACGGCTGTAAATTATTCCACACTTGTGCGTTTGCCCTCACAAGACGCGCATGACGGGGGTAATTTTGCCCGTCGTGCGCGCGGATGGAAATTGCTCGATACTTGTGCGTTTTAACCCCCGTGGACGACGCGCACGACGGGGGTTATTTTGCCCGTCGTGCGCGCGGATGTGAATTTCTTCACACTAGGCGTTTTAACCCCCGCGAACGACGGGGTTAATTTTGTCCATCGTGCGCTCGGATGGAAATTGCTGCACACTAGGCGTTTTAACCCACGCGCACGACGGGAGTAAGTTTGCCCGTCGTGCGCGCGGATGGAAATTGCTTTACAGATTGCGTTTTCCCCCTCGCGCACGACGGGGGTAATTTGGCCCGTCGTGCGCACGGCTGTAAATTGTTCCACACTTGTGTGTTTGCCCGTACACGACGCGCACGACGGGGGTAATTTTGCCCGTCGTGCGCGCGGATGGAAATTGCTCGACACTTGTGCGTTTTAACCCCCGCGCACGACGGGGTTAATTTTGCCCGTCGTGCGCTCGGATGGAAATTGCTGCACACTAGGCGTTTTAACTCACGCGCACGACGGGGGTAATTTTGCCCGTCGTGCGCGCGGATGTGAATTTCTTCACACTTGGCGTTTTAACCCCCGCGGACGACGGGGTTAATTTTGCCTGTCGTGCGCTCGGATGGAAATTGCTGCACACTAGGCGTTTTAACCCACGCGCACGATGGGGGTAATGTTGCCTGTCGTGCGCGCGGATGTGAATTTCTTCACACTAGGCGTTTTAACCCCCGCGAACGACGAGGTTTATTTTTCCCATCGTGCACACGGATGGAAATTTCTTTACACGTTGCGTTTTCCCCCTCGCGCACAACGGGGGTAATTTTGCCCGTCGTGCGCACGGTTGGTAACTTCTCAACACTTGTGCGTTTTAATCCCACGCCGCGCACGACGCATAGGCTGTAGCGCGTTGTTCGCGGGGAGTAATATACTACGTTCTGGGTCGACGCGCACAACGGTGCCGTATAGTGTAAAATATTTCTTTGAAAAGGATATAAAGGACGGGATGGTAATTGCACCAATAGTTCTAAAAAGTTGCTTTCATAGGGGCTATAAGGGCGGGATGGTAATTGCCCCAAAAGTTCCGGGCGCGTAAGGGCCCGTTGGTAATTGCACCAAAAGTTCCTCATGTTCCGCTTTTAACAACAGCCGTGGGATCGGATCGGACGGTCAGGAGGGGTCGAGCGCAGGAATCCCATCTGAGCACGACCTCAGGCGCATTTTACCCATATATATATATATATATATAGCTATGTATATATATATATACGTATACATATATATATATATATATACGTATACATATATATATGTATACGTATACATATATATATATATATGTATACGTATATATATATATATATGTATACGTATATATATATATAGAAAGATGCTAATATGAGATGGTGAGATGGTGAGATGAGATATTCATATCTCGAACTAGCCAAAACTATTTGCCAAATCATCAATCGGAACCGTCCATCTTCTTCTATCTATCAAGTGATCTTTATGTATAATTTTTTGTGTCATTTGGACATTTCTATCAGATCTATCAAGTGTTTGCAAGATGAACGGTTTACAAGCTGCCTGTAAATGTAACAAAATTGGAACGGGTTGATCCATAGGATTTTGGGGTTTATAATCTCTAATTTTTTTAGGGTATAGATCTATCGACATGCTCTTGGAGATGAACGGTGCCGATCGTTAAGTGGTGTTGCCGATTGTGCTAGCTCACGATAAGGATTTGAGCTCACCATCTCATAATAGCATTACTCTATATATATATATATATATATATATATATATAGGATAAAGTGTTCCTAGGGTGACTCCTTAGATTAAATCTAAGGAGTCGCCCCCATTTTCCCTCATATCTCACAATTTTTTTGGATTTTATTTTTCATGGGGTTGTTGTTCACCTCATGGATGATCAACATACCAAAAATCAAGCCATTCCAATATTTTTAGAGCCCCCATCTATCCCTTACAACTTTAACGGTATGAAAACGTGCTGAAAACCCATGAAGTTGCAAGGGGTAGATGGGGGCTCTAAAAGTATTGGAATGAATTGATTTTTGGTATGTTGATCATCCATGAGGTGAACAACAACCCCATGAAAAAAGATTCCGAAAAAAAATGTGGGATATGAGGAAAATGGGGGCGACTCCTTAGATTGAATCTAAGGAGTCACCCTAGGAACACTTTACCCATATATATATATATATATATATATATATATATATATATATATATATATATATATATATATATATATCTATATCTATATTATAAAACAGGGATGTTATCATGGGTTTTTGGATAAGAGAAATTGGATAAGAGATTTTGGTTATGTGTATTGTTGTATGTGGATATGTGTGTATTGTTGTATAAGATATTTTGGTTAAGAGATAATGGATAAGAGATAATGGATAAGAGAATTTAGTTATGTGTAATTGGGTGTGTTGTTTATAGAGATTTGTATGTAGATATGGGATATGAGAAATTGAGATATGAGAAATTGATATAAGATAAGAATGATTTCATTTGTATTGGAGGGAAAATGATCAAATTGGAGGGAAAAGATCACATCAAAATGATCAAAATCTCGAATTGGAGGGAAAATGATCAAAATTTTGATCACATCATAATTGCGCGCCATTTTGAGGGTTACTGATCTTCTTTGCACGCCAAGAGGAAGCAGAGCAAGGGAGAGCTCCATCATCCTCATCTTTTCCTACCTCCTCCATCTACCTCCTCCAGCTCAACACCGTCTTCTACCTCAGCTCCTCTTTTACATCAGCTCAATCACCCTCCCTCAACGAAGAGCAAGCCAAGGTATTTTTAGGAGAACATCGCAGCTAATCTCATTTCCCCCACTCCATCTTCTTCTACCTCCAGCTTCCTCCAAGCAGCACATCAGCAGCCTCTTCTACCTCCAACACATCAACTCAACGGAGAGCAAGGAGATCAAGGCAAGCACCCTCCATTTCACAAATTTGAGTTCAATGTATGCAAAATAATTTTTCTGTTGTTAATGGCTAGAACTGATATATATACATACAAATCCTGAATTGAGTTTGAAATTCTATATTGAAATTGTATGTAGACATATATATCAGCATATATATAGAACTTTGAACTTTGAACTTTGGCATACATACATATCCTGATAGCAGATATATGTGTAATATATATGTGTAATATATGTTGTATATATGTGTAATATATGTGTAATATATGTGTAATGCTATATATATGTGTAATGCTATATATATGCTGTAATATATATGTGTAATATATATGTGTGTATGCTGTAATATATATGTGTAATATATGTGTAATATACATAGATATGTGTAATATATGTATATATGTAATATATGTGTGTATGCTGTAATATATGTATGCTATGTGTAATATATATCCTGATATATATGTCTACCTACATATCCTGATAGCAAGGAGATCAGGATTTGGCAAGCACCCTCCATTCAACTTTGAACTTTGAAACCCATGATATCACATATCCTGATATATATTACACATATCCTGAAACTTCTATTTCTCAAGCACTCCAATTTGCATATGCTTTGACTATCCTGAATATTAGATATGCTGATTACATTGTATATAGAATTTTGCATATGTAATTCAAGATATGTTTGCATGTAATTCAAACATATCTTGAATTTGGTTATGCTGATTACATTGTATATAGAATTTGGTTATGTGTAATTTACACATGCCAACAAAATTACATATGCTGATTACATTTGTGATAACTGCAATGAAATTGGAATGACATTTGTGAAAATTGGAATGACATATCATGAATATTAGATATGCATGTATGAAAATTGGAATGACATTTGTGATAACTGCAATGGAATGACATATGTGATTTGCATACACATATCAACATATCTTGAATCTCATTATATAACTCAGAAATGGATAGGGTGTGTTGTTTGTGTAATTGGGTGTGTTGGGTGTGTTGTTTGTAGAAATGGGTACTGAGATATTGGATAATGTTATCCAATCTAAAAAAATTACATAGAATTTGGTGTGTAAACTCCCTTGATGTATCTCATTTGGGTGTTTTTGAGAGAATGAACTATGTTGAATGCAGTATACATGACATTTGAAAATTTTGGTTTGTAAACTATGGTGTAAACTATGTGTAAACTTTGGTTGAGAATGAACAATGTGAGAGAAGAGAGAGAGCTATGTTGAGAGAAATATGAGCAAGCACCTCTATAAAGAGTATACTGGATTTCATATTTGAAATCCAATACACTGAAAAAAGCTTTGTTGTAAATTCACATTTTTAGGTGTAAACAATTTATGATATATAGGTGCTTGCTCTTCATAATCAAATTTCATTGTCCTGTTAATTTGGTTGGACTAATATTTGCTTCACTCAATTGAATTGCTCAATCTTCACTCATTTTTATTCATATGAATTGCTAACGAATTAGTCCAATTGTTTGCATGTGTAAATTCTAACTATTTTGGTTTAACTATTTGCAGGACAAATTAATCATGGATAGCACCCGCCACTAACTGAGAAACTTTTGCCATTTTCTGAAGAACTCAACACTTTTCTTTGAAAATACATCAAGCTTGCAAGCCAAGGTATTTCTCATCAATCCTCCTCAATAGTTTGAAAATTTATTGAAAATACATCAATCTTGCATGCCAAATTCAATGTATTATTGACATTACACAGTTTCTATAAATAATATTTACGGATAATAACCTTGGTGAGTTTGAGTTTGAGAATATATGCAAGTAACAGGACAATGAAATAAATTTATTTCCATGTGTATTTGCTATACTTGCAAAAATATAGTTCAGCATGTCATAGGGTATTGCTATACTTGCAAGTATTCAACAATTTATTTCCATGTGTATTTGCTTGAGCATGTTATAGGGTAATTACTTGACACTTTAAAATATAATTAACGGGACACAGTATTCATTTATACAAATTTGATATACTTGCTTCAAAATTTCATTAGCAAATGAATACTGAAATGAGTTAATTAAGAAGCAATGTGAAGTATTTCTATTCTGAGTGGAATACTTCAAGTTTGCTATTACATTTTTCAAATTTGAAGTATTCCATTCAGAAAACTTGAAGTATTCCACTCAGAAAACTGTGAATTGCAATAATGGTTACATGACAGGACCCAAAAAAATGAATGTGGATGACTAAGTGACTGCAAACAGGATTTGGAAATGAATGGATGACTAAGTGAATTTTAATTTGGTGACATGAAAAATGTGACATCCATTCCAAATCCTTATTGAAAATCCTATGAATTATTGAACTGTGAATTGAAGAGGTTATATCACCTCTTCAAAATCATTAATGTGACTGCAATTTGCAATAGAGATATTCATTAGCATTGGTGAGAATGTTGGGTGTGAATGTTGGGTTTGAATGTTGGGTTTCAGTGAGAATTCAGTAGCATTGGTGAGAATTATCAGTAGCATAATTGATAATGTGAGAATTCCTTAGTCATCCATTCCAAATCAATAATGTGACTGCAAACATGAAAATGTTTATAGTAATGGAATGGAAGTGACTAAGGATTTTATTGGAAATGTTAAGAGATATTCAATAATGTCCTGAATTTGTAATTGATATTGGTTAATAATGTCCCAATTCACTTAGTCATCCATCCATCCATTCAAATGTTAAGAGATATTCAATAATGTCCTGAATTTGAATTGGAATGGAAGTGACTAAGGATTTGGAATGGAAGTGAATAATTCATTGGAATGGATGTCACCAATCAAATTCACTTCAATAATGTCACATTTTTCAATATTTGATTTTTAACAGGACAAAGCTCTTCAATGTTGCTCTTCAATATTTGAATTTTAACAGGACCAATAAAATTCACTTCATATTTGAATTTTAACAGGACAAAGCTCTTCAATGTTGCTGCAAACAGGATTGGTTAATTTTTGGTTAATTTTTGAATTTTTGAATGTTGAAATGGAAATATGAGCTTGAAAAATTAACTAAACCCAACAGGAATGGACAAAGCTCATATTTCCATTTCAATTTTTCATTTCCAAATCCATTCTTCATTTTTCATTTCCAAATCCAAATTTTTATAGGTATCAATAATGTGACTGCAAACAGGATTTGGAAATGAATGGATGACTAAGTGAATTTTAATTTGGTGACATGAAAAATGTGGCATCCATTCCAAATCCTTATTGAAAATCCTATGAATTATTGAACTGTGAATTGAAGAGGTTATATCACCTCTTCAAAATCAATAATGTGACTGCAATTTGCAATAGAGATATTCATTAGCATTGGTGAGAATGTTGGGTTTGAATGTTGGGTTTGAATGTTGGGTTTCAGTGAGAATTCATTAGCATTGGTGAGAATTATCAGTAGCATAATTGAAAAATGTGATAATGTGAGAATTCCTTAGTCATCCATTCCAAATCAATAATGTGACTGCAAACAGGAAAATGTTTATAGGAATGGAATGGATGACTACGGATTAACCAACATCAATTTCAATAATGTCCTGATTTTGAATTGGAATGGAAGTGACTAAGGATTTGTAATGGAAGTGAATAATTCATTGGAATGGATGTCACCAATCAAATTCACTTCAATAATGTCACATTTTTCAATAATTGTCCTGTGAATAAGTACTCCTAAAAATATTAAAGTTAACATTGTCCTGTGAATTTTAAACTTGATATCACAGGATATGCTGATACTTTTGACAGGATAATTTTAGGAGTACTTATTCACAGGACAATTTAAACTTGAATTTTAAACTTAGCATTGTCCTGTGAGAATTATCATGTGATAATTATCAAGTTTAAACTTTTAAAGTTAGCATTATCCTGTGAGAATTTAAAGTTAGCATTGTCCTGTTAGAATTTTTTATTGATCTCAAGTAGCATATTTGATCTCAAGTAGCATATGAGATTTGTAATAATTGTCCTGATTTTTTATTTGTTATTTATCTCATGTAGCATATGTGATAACTCAGATTTACATATAAATTCATATATCCTGTGAATTGCTACTTGAGATTTTTGAAAATTTAGCAACTTCAGATTTACATCACAATTGCAACAGGATTTACTTGCAATTTACATCAAATTTATACTGTAATTGCAAGTAAATTGCAAGTAAATTCAAAATTATTAACAGGATTTACATCACAATTTACATCACAGATTTACTTCACATATGCAATTCATATATCCTGTGAATTGTGATGTATCCTGTGAATTGCTAAATTTATACCATATTCAAAATTCATATAAGAGATTTGTGATGTTGGATGTGATTTATAAATTTACATCACAACTCAGATCATTTACATAGAAGTGATGTTGATATCCTGTTAATTTAGATTGTCCTGTGAGTTGTGATGTTGAAGGATGTTGTGATTTACATAGAGTTAGATGTTGGATAAATTTATAAATGATCAACTCAGAGTTAGATCAACATCACAGCTCAGATTTCCTTCAAAAATGTTGATATCCTGTTAATTTCAACTCATATGTAAATCTGAGTTATCACATATGCTGAAAATGTCCTGTGAATAATGTCCTGTGAATTAGAGTGAATGTTGATAATATGTAAATCTGAGTGAATGTGATAATGTCAATGTGTGATATGTGATAGCATATGTGATAGCATATAGCATATGTGAATTAGAGTGAATGTGATAGCATATGTGATAATGTCAAGTAGCATATTAGAGTGAATGTTAAATGTTGAAAATGTCCTGTGAATTGCAACAGGATCAATTTTGAAATTTTTGGTATAAATTTTTTGAAGGATGTTCAAAATTTATCCAACATCCCAACTCAGATCATTTCCATAGAAGTGATGTTGATCATTTATAAATGTACTTGAACTCACAAATCTCTCACATAGAAGGAGATATTTCAACTTTGATCATTTACATCACAACATGTTGGATCTCATTTATAAATTTACATATGTTGGATATCACATTAGAGGGAAACTTTGATGTAAATCTCATTTGTAAATCTCATTGTAAATCTCAGATGTGATAAACTTTGATGTAAATCTGATTCAAGTAGCTTTTTTATAATTTATATAAACTTTCTGTGATATATAGATTGCAAATGTCCTGTGATATATTACAAAATGTCTCGGTGATATATTGCAAATTATTCAATATTTGATTTTCACTTGAATATTCAACTGTTACTTTCAATATACTCACTTTCAATATATCACAGGTTTGCAATATACTCACTTTCAATATATCACAGGACATGTTGATATTTTCCTGTGAATTTTTGAATGTTATATGTGAAATTATATGTGAAATTTCTCATATGCAAAATTATTTGTGAAATTTTTGATATCCTGTTAATTTGGCTGGTTGACATTTTCATGTCTTTGCAAGGTGAATCAAAAGTGCAAGGTGGCTGTGTGTCTGGGTGCCTAGGATCTTCAAAAGTGCAAGGTGGCTGGGTGTGTTAGTCATTCAACCTCAGGTGAATCAAGTGAATTCAAAATTATTCAAATTGAAGGGTTCAAGTTGGTGTTTTGGACTTTTCATCTGTGAAGAACTTTTCATATGTGAATAATTTTGTTAATATAACCAACTTGAACTTTTTGATCTTTTTGCACTTTTTGAACTTTTTGAATATACCATAAAGGGTTCAAGTTGGTGTTTTGAACTTTTTGAAAATTTTGACCTTTTTGAATATAACATTAGAATATAAAACTTGAAAAATCAGTTTTGAACTTTTTGAATAATTTTGAACTTTTTGTAATTTATTAAAATTGAAATGTGATCTAATTAGAGTTGGTGTTATATTCACATAAGTTGATAATGTTATCTAATTAGATAACAGTTGATAACTTTAACATTCACTCTAATTTTTTGAATTCACTTTGGTGAAACTTCTGCATGGGGATTTGAACCCTTCAAAAATGTTGATATCCTGTTAATTTCAACTCATTCAAATTTTGAACTTTTTGGTATAAATTTTGAAATTTTTGAAAATGTCCTGTGAATTGCTACAGGATCAATTTTGTAATTTTTGGTATAAATTTTTTAATTGTCCTGTGAATATAACATCAAGTGTTGAGTTATTCACATCAAGTTTATATTGTAAGCTTCAGCTTGAATGTTTCAGCTTTGAGTTTTTGAAATGGTTCTTTGTATACAACCAAAGTGTTGAGTTCTTCCCATGAGTTCATTTGCATTTGAAATGATACTTTCATAATTTGAGTTCAATGTCATTTTGCTTGGAATGGCAATGATTTGCATTATAATTCTCATTACAGGACCCAAAAAAATTGTTCTTTTCATATGCAAAATTCACTTCTCTATGTCTTGCAAAATTGGTTTATCAAAAAAATTGGTTATCCTGTCAATTCAAACATTGGTTATCCTGAAATGTCTTGCAAAATTGGTGAAAAAATTGGTCAATTAGTTTGACATATGCAATAAAATTGGTTTATCAATTGGTGCATTTTTGACATATGTTTGACATATGCAATAAAATTTTGGTACCAAAAATTGCATATATCAATTGCACCAAAAATTTTGGTAATCAATTGACAGGTAAACATATTGCATATATCAAATGGTTTATCAATTCCTTTGGATAACATTACAAAAATTGGTGCATTTTGCAAAAATTATTGACAGGATAACCTGGTTTATCAAAAATTGGTTTATCATTCTATGTCTTGCAAAATTGACATATGAGATATCCTGTCAATATGCTTGATGTTAATGTGAATTTCAGGATAACCAATAACCAATTGACTATCCATTCCTGATAAGCTTCATTCCTGATAAGCTCTTATCAATAACCAATAACCAATTTAATATCCTGAAATGAATTTCATTCAATAAAATGATTTGGTGCAATTGGTTCAATATGTGTAATTTTGTGCAATTGGTTTTGGGTTAAGAGTTTGAAATTTAGTCTCACATTATCATTTGGGTAAGAGTTTGAATCCATTTAGATAAAAATGCCAAATTTTCACAGGACAATAACAATGCATTCATTTCAAATTCACAGTGCAATGCATTCCTGGCAATGCATTGTCATGATTTCAAACAATGAATTTGCCATTGCCAGGATTTCAAACATTGAGAATTTTGCATTGCCATTGCCATAATTTCAAACAATATGATAGTTTGGCAAATTCATTTCAGAAATGCATTGCCACTGCCAGGATTTCAAACACAAACTTGAAATGTTGAGAGAATTGAATTTGTGAAGATTGCCACTGTCCTGTGAAGATTTGAAAGCACAATAAAGATTTGTGAAGATTTGTGAAGATTGCCACTCAAACACAATAAAACCTGAGTGTACAGATTTGAGTGGCAATCTTTGAGTGGCAATCTTCACAGAATTTGAAATCACAATAAAGATTTGAGTGGCAATCTTCACAGAATTTGAAACCAGGATTTCACACTCAGGTTTTATTGTGTTTTCAGTGGCAATCTTATTGTGTTTTCAGTGCCACTGTCCTGTGTTTGAAATCCTGAGTGTGAATGGCAATCTTCACATTTCACACTCAGGTTTGAATTGAATTTGTGCTTTCAAACATTTCAAACAATAAGATTGCCACTGTCCTGTGAAGATTTTTTAATATGAATTTGTTAATTTGTTACTGATAAGAGCTTGCTGATAAGAGCTTGATCAGAGCTTGATGGATTTTTTAATTTGTTAATGAAAATTTTAATTTTGGATGAGAGCTTGCTGATTTGCTTCATTTTGGTATAAATTTTGAAATTTTTGAAAATGTCCTGTGAATTGCAACAGGATCAATTTTGTAATTTTTGGTATAAATTTTTTAATTGTCCTGTGAATGTAACAGTTGAATATTCAAGTGAACTTTGTCCATGATTGCAGGATATTAGAATCCATGAAAATTTGATTGTTGATTGGAATTTGCATATTAGAATTGTTGATTGTTGATTGTTGATTGGAATCTGTGAAAATTTGATATTTGATATTAGAATTGCTATTAGAATCCATGATTGCAGGATATTTGATTGTTGATTGGATCACATTGTCCATGATTGTAATTCTATTAGAATTGCATATTAGAATTTGCATATTAGAATCCATGTCCTGTGATTGTTGATTGGAATCTGTGAAAATTTGCATATTAGAATTGCTATTAGAATCCATGATTGCAGGATATTTGATTGTTGATTGGATCACATTGTCCATGATTGTAATTCTAATATCAAATGCAAATGAACTCATGGATATTAGAATTGATATTAAAATCCATGATTTGAATATTTCTGAAGCATAAGTCAAAGTCCTTAACATTAAATTATCAAATGAAATTTGAGTTATTGAACTTGAAATTGAATTTAATTTTGAACTTGAATTTTTCTAATGCCCAAATTCAAACTTGAGTATTCAAATTTTTCCCATGCAGTATACTCTTCTGAAATTTGAGTTATTGATATGGAATTTGAGTACTCATATTCTGAAATTCTCAAATTTCAGAAGAGTATACTTTGGGAATATTTCTCATGTAATTTGCAATTCTAAAATTTCTGAAGATATGGAATTTGTGCATTTGACATTGAAGTTCAATAACTACTCAAATTCTGAAATTCTCAATTAGAAACTGGGAGTGTTCATTCTCAAAATGAACATATTCACCCAATTCCAAAATGGGAGTATTTTAATTGAACATCTACCATATTCTCAAAATGAACATCTAATATACGCTAATAATGTATTTTAATTGTAATTAGTTTGGGCTTAATTTGGATAGGGCTTTAGCTCGACGCAGTAGGAGAGAACAAGAACGAGAACAAGAACAACGTAACATGTCTCACGCTCTGCCTTCTGACGGTGTACTTGATATACCTCACATAACACCAGCCATGACAACTTCTCCGGTTGAACAAGAACATGCTGTCTCATCCTCGCGTAACGATATGATTTCCGGGCAAGTTCCTGGACCATCTGTCAGGTCATTATCAACCCGACTGTACATAAAACCTTTTCACCAAGCCATGTATTATAGTAGTGTTTATTTTTGTGTTTAAATTTGGATAGGGCTTTAGCTCAACGCAAAAGGAGAGAACGAGAACAGGAACAACGAAACATATCTCACGCTCTGCCTTCTGACGGTGTCCTTGATATACCTCACATAACACCAGCCGTGACAATTTCTCCGGTTGAACAAGAAGATGCTGTCTCGGCCTCGCGTAACGATATGATTTCTGAACAAGTTCCTGGACCATCTGTCAGGTCATTATCAACCCGACTGTACATAAAACCTTTTCAGCAAGCCATGTATTTTAGTTGTGTTTATTTTTCTGTTTAAATTTGTATAGGACTTTAGCTCAACGAAAAAGGAGAGAACGAGAACAGGAACAACGAAACATATCTCACGCTCTGCCTTCTGACGGTGTCCTTGATATACCTCACATAACACCAGCTGCTCTGCCTTCTGACGGTGTCCTTGATATACCTCACATAACACCAGCCGTGACAACTTCTCCGGTTGAACAAGAAGATGCTGTCTCGGCCTCGCGTAACGATATGATTTCTGGACAAGTTCCTGGACCATCTATCAGGTCATTATCAACCCGACTGTACATAAAATCTTTTCACCAAGCCATGCATTGTAGTTGTGTTTATTTTTCTGTTTAAATTTGTATAGGGCTTTAGCTCAACGAAAAAGGAGAGAACGAGAACAGGAACAATGAAACATATCTCACGCTCTGCCTTCTGACGGTGTCCTTGATATACCTCACATTACACCAGCCATGACAACTTCTCCGGTTGAACAAGAACATGCTGTCTCATCCTCGCGTAACGATATGATTTCCGGGCAAGTTCCTGGACCATATGTCAGGTCATTATCAACCCGACTGTACATAAAACCTTTTCACCAAGCCATGTATTTTAGTAGTGTTTATTTTTGTGTTTAAATTTGGATAGGGCTTTAGCTCAACGCAAAAGGAGAGAACGAGAACAGGAACAACGAAACATATCTCACGCTCTGCCTTCTGACGGTGTCCTTGATATACCTCACATAACACCAGCCGTGACAACTTCTCCGGTTGAACAAGAAGATGTTGTCTCGGCCTCGCGTAACGTTATGATTTCCGGACAAGTTCCTGGACCATCTGTCAGGTCATTATCAACCCGACTGTACATAAAACCTTTTCACCAAGCCATGTATTTTAGTTGTTTTTATTTTTCTGTTTAAATTTGGATAGGGCTTTAGCTCAACGCAAAAGGAGAGAACGAGAACAAATACAAGCAAGCACATCTCGATATATGACTCCTACCAGTGTACTCGACATGCCTCAAAGCACATATGCAGTACCAACTTCTCCCGTTGAACATGTAGATGAGGTCTCAGCCTCGCACAACGCTACGATATGTGCTGAAGATGATGAACCATATGCCAGGTTATTATTCATAAGAGCTCCTCTGCTTTAATGTAACTTAATTTTATTTAATTATTATGGTTTTATTTTGGCTAGGTGTTTAGCTCAATGTCACAGGAGAGAACGAGAAAAAGCTCAACGAAACATATCTCGATATATGACTCCTATCTGTATACCTGAAATAACACCTGGATTAACAACTTCTCCAGTTGAACAAGAAGACGATGGCTCATCCTCGATCTTCCGATGTCGGTCAACTCAGCATGGCTCTGGTCCACCAACTCTGGTTGATTTTGGTCGGCACCATCTTGGATTAATGAACATTCCATGCCCTCATTGTTCAGCCTTACACTGGTTGGATGAACAGTTGTCGAAGTCAACTTTGAGAACACATCTTTTTGGAACATGTTGTTTGCAAGGAAAGGTAAAATTGCCGAAACTTAATGAACCCCCTCCATCACTTAGAGACTTATATGATGGTGACAGTGAGGCATCAAAATCATTTCGAATGTATACTCGGGAGTATAATGCAGCTAATGCATTTACCAGCCTTGGTGTGACAATGGATCAAAGATTGATTGCTGGCAGGGGCCCGAACATATTTACAATTCATGGAGAATTACGCCATCGAACAGGATCACTTCTGCCCCAACCGGATCAAACAGCAAGTTATTGTCAACTTTACATATATGATCCGGATTCTGCTATGGAGTTCCGAAGTAATAGAAATCCACATTTGAGCAAGGATGTCTTAAAAATTATTCAAAATTGTTTATCGGGCATAAATCCATTCATCAAACTATATTGTCAGGCGTATTCTGTTTTATCTCAAGCAGATTCATGTGGTCATGATCTTCCTGTATATCTGCATTACAATTCAAACAAGGATCGTCGCCGTTATAACCTCCCAACCGTAGATGAGATTGCGGTTATTTTACCTGGCGATGGCTATCGACCTTCAGGGATGCGAGATATAGTTTTACATCTTCGAGGAAATCATCAATTAATGCAAATCAATGAGACTCATCCTGCATACTTACCATTACACTACGTCTTATTATTTCCTGATGGTCAGCTTGGATGGGAACCTGAGTTGAAGCAGTGGGATCCAGTTCAAAACATAGCATCAAGTAGACGCCTGACGATGTGTGAGTTTTATAGCTACCGTCTGTTTGAAAGACAGAACGAGTATTCTTCAATTTTGAGAGCGGGAAAGTTATTCCAGGAGTTCATAGTTGATGCTTGGGCAGCAATTGAGCAACATCGTTTGACATTCATCAAACTTAATCAACGAAAACTCCGCTCAGAGCTCTATCAGGGTCTTGCAGATATCGATGCATATGCCAGATGCGACCAAATTGGACAGCGCATGATACTTCCTTCCTCTTTCACTGGCAGTGCACGTCACATGTTTGAAATATTTCAAGACTCGATGGCTATCACACGTTATAACCAGCACCCGGATATTTTTCTTACCATGACCGCAAATCCAAAGTGGCCAGAAATTACTTCGGCTCTACTGCCCAATCAAAAGGCTACCGACCGTCCAGATTTAGTCGCACGTGTATTTGAGTTAAAAAGAAAGGCTTTGATGAAGGAGATTGATGGCAATAATGTATTTGGAAAGAAAGTAGCACATGTATTTACAATTGAATTTCAGAAACGGGGTCTTCCACATATGCATGCTCTTTGCTTTCTTCGTGGACCCGATAAGATTCATACATGTGATCAAGTGGATAGAATTGTATGTGCTGAATTTCCTGATCCTGCTCAAGATCCTGCATTATTCGATACTGTGTCAAAATGTATGGTACATGGACCATGTGGTGCTCGGAATCCAAATGCCTCATGCATGGAAAATGGTAAGTGTACTAAGAAATACCCTCGAAATTATGCAGATGCAACAACCTTGGATCGTGATGGATATCCTATTTACCGTCGTCGTAGTAATGGGCATCTATATACTGTAAGGGGGCATCAGGTTGATAACCGCGATGTTGTGCCGCACAACAGGTATCTCTCAAGGCGCTTTAACTGCCACATTAATGTCGAAGTTTGTGCCGGGGTAAGATGTGTGAAGTACATTCATAAGTATATTTATAAAGGTCATGATCGGACCACAATGGTATTGGGCGCAGTAAATGAGATCCAACAATACCTTGATGCAAGATATATTGGACCACCTGAGGCTGCCTGGCGAATATTCAAGCATCCTTTGCATCAAGAGATTCCGTCAGTTCAAAGATTGATACTTCATTTACCAGGGCAACACCGTGTTATTTTTGATCCAGATGAAGATGTAGATGCAATAAGGTCTAGGGCTGAAAATGATAAGACAACTTTGACTGAATTTTTTACATGTTGTGCTTTACATGAGTCTACGCATGATCTCACATATCAAGAATTTCCCCAAAAGTTTGTGTGGCATTCGTCAACAAAGGTCTGGACTCCAAGACAATCTGGATATGCCATTGGCAGAATGTATTTTGCCTCCCCTAATTCTGGTGAGAGATTTTATCTACGGTTGCTACTAACAGTTGTTAAAGGGCCAACATCGTGGGAAAATTTACGCACATTCAATTCGATCGAGTACCCTACATTCAAAGCAACATGTATTGCAAGAGGTCTTCTTGAAGATGATTCCGAGTGGAGACAATGTCTTGCCGAGGCTTCAATTATGAAAACATGATATCAACTACGAAGACTGTTTTGTATTATTCTTATCGAATGTGTGCCGATCGACCCCCTTGCATTATGGAATGAATTTTCAATGCACATTTGCGATGATCTTCCACATAAATTGCAAACTTTATTTGCAATTTCTACCCCAACTCAGGGCCAACTTGAAGATTATGGATTATTCCTTATCAATGAATTGCTTGAGGAGTACGGTAAGTGTCTATCCGACTTTCCACCAATGCCACTTCCTGCTGGAGATTGGAATGAAATTGTTGGCAATAGATTGTTGCATGAACATCAGGAACTTATAAATAAAGCGAAACAATTGGATGCACAAACAGACATTGATTGCCTCAATGATGCACAACGCAATGCTTATTCAGCAATTACTTCATCAGTATTTGAAAACAAAGGTACTACATTCTTCTTGAGCGGCGGTGCTGGAACTGGAAAGACTTTTTTGTACAATGCAATAGCAACAATGTTGCGTAGTCTTGGAAATATAGTTATCACCGTCGCGTCTTCCGGTATTGCATCATTGCTACTTAGCGGAGGTCGGACTGCACATTCCACATTTCGTATCCCGTTAGATGTGCATGATACTTCAATTTGTAATTTTAGCAAGCAATCCATGCAAGCTCAATTGTTCAGAAAAGCAAAACTTATAATATGGGATGAAGTACCTATGCAACATCGGCACTGTGTTGTGGCAGTGGATCGATCGTTACAAGATATATGTGATAACCCCAGAGCATTTGGTGGTATTACTGTTGTTCTTGGTGGGGATTTCCGACAAATCTTGCCCGTCATACCAAAGGGGGTTCGAGAAGAAATTGTTGGTGCCTCATTAAGACGATCTTTATTATGGTGCTCTGTACAAGTTTTGATCTTGGATCAAAATATGCGGTTAAATAACTCATCGATTGAGAATGCAAATTTTGCAAAATTTATTTTGGAGGTATTTTATTTCATGCCTAATTTAATTTTACTTACTATTTTTATCTTAGCCATTCCTTCACTAAAATTATATCTATATGTATTAGGTTGGGACAAATCCTACAGAAGTGGTAGAACTTCCTTCTAACATATTCAGGTGCAAGGATTTAAACGAGTTAATACTTCGAATTTATCCGCAGCTTGATATTGAGGGTGACGTGACTCCGACATACCTTACTGAACGAATAATTCTTTCTGCACAGAATGATGATGTTACTTTTATAAATGCTGCTGCATTAAACATTTTTCCGGGACAGAAGATTACGTATCAAGCTGCAGACAGTTTTTCTGAAAATGATGAAACCGATCCAACCATTATGAATAGATATCCAACTGAGTACATAAACTCTTTGGATCCTCCTGGGTTGCCACAATTTACACTTGAGCTTAAGGTTGGTTGTCCTATTATTTTATTACGAAATATTGCACCAAAAGACGGGCTCTGCAATGGCACTCGATTGATGGTTGTCAGATGTGCATCACGTGTCATTGAAGCTCAAATTTTAAATGGGGATAAAGCCGGTTGTTTTGTGTTTATTCCAAGAATATCTTTGTCACCATCGGCTACAGAATTACCTTTTCATATGACAAGAAGGCAGTTTCCTGTCCGTGTGACGTATGCTATGACGATTAATAAAGCCCAAGGACAATCTGTAAAATTCGTTGGAGTTGATTTGCGGACCCCAGTTTTCAGTCATGGACATCTTTATGTTGCACTTTCAAGGTGCACATCTTTTGATCGTGTATGTGTCCTTCTTCAGCCTAACATAAATAACACAGTAAACATCGTTTACCCAGAAGTTCTGCTATGATTTCCAATGTATGATAAAAATTGTATGTAAGTTTTTTAACTCTCTTTCTTTACATTGTTTTATTTATATTATTTGTTTAAATGATCTTTTAAAAAATTATTATCGAATGTTGTCTAACATGCAGGTATAGCATTATCATACGTTACCAAGCTCTAAAATGTGGACCCACATTACCATATATGGCAGGGTAAGAAATTTTTTCCTTTACTACATTTCATTGCATGACTTAATTGTTTTCGGTATGCATTGTTTGATAAAATATGGTTTGTATTTTTATATAGATAGATGATGATGCAGATTTGGCAAAAACTGTAAGTTTCTTATCATAATTCTACATTATATTTTTAATATACTATGTTTGCATTAACATTTTTCTTCTCACAGGTTCTGTTACTTCAAAACAATCACATAAATGTCAGGCTACGGGGTTATATCGGATTTTGTTTTGATAAGGTATGCATACCGTTACAAACATTCCCATTTTGAAATTAAAAATTAGTGACTGTTTATTATTATTATTATTTCCAGCAAATTGCTAAAAGAACTTTACAAGCAACGGCGACGAGTCACATTGAAGACAAAGCAATCTTCTTTTCCGAGGTAATATAAAAATCTTAGATTTTGTTTTTCAAAATATCCTCTTCATTGACCATCCAAATACCTTTTTTGTTATAGAAGTGGAAGATGGTTCTTGCCGAGCTTGCTTGGTTCCAGAAAGCACGACATCCACCACTCCAACGAAAAAAGGTAAATAAATGTATAAATTTAAAATTTTCCATATTTTCAAATATTTATTAATATTTCTAGGAATTTTATGTTCTTAATTTATCTAGGTTATTGCTCATCCCATTAACTCTCCACTTTGGATTGAGCTTGACACATCATCTTTTTATAATGTGATGATGAAAAGGTTTTCTGCTTAAACACGATGAAGGTAATAAAAGTGAGTTGTACAAAGTAATTAGATATTTCTTCGTTTCTAATTTTTCTATTCTAAGCTATGATTTTATTTTTAATTTTCAGGACACACGGCCCTAGCTTCAGATGTAAATTTTGTTGGTTTTAAATGCCGGTGTGAGAGATGGTGTTTTTGAAATTGGACTGCATGGTTGTTCAATCCAAAATGTATTTTTGTGTATATTTGTTCATAGTTAAGGGTTTTTTCTTTTGGCATATAGTTTAGGTTATGTGATAGTATTATAAGTCGATGTAAAAATATGTTGCCTTAAGTACTATTTTGGTTGAAACTATGATTTGGGGAAAACTCCCTTCAAAAAATCACTGAGTGCGACTATATCCTTTGTAGAAGAAGGAAAATTTTTATTAATATCCATGCAAAAATTAATATCCATGCAAAAAATTATATTAATATTTATAAAGTCATAATGTGTTTTTGTCTTATACTATTTTTATTTTTTTGAAAATTCTGATAGTTTGTTGGAGTTTGGGGTGTTGTGATCTAAGAACATGGTGAAAGCGAAGAATTGCATGACTTTGGTTGCACAGTGGATGTAGATCATCAAATGTTACCTGGAAACCAAAAATGCAATTTTATAATACTAGAATGTTACATCATGAGTGAAGAATTGGAGCAGTCTGCAGTTTAAAGAGAGAGCTTGGCTGCATCATTTACGCAGAAAAATTCTTTTTTGAGATTCCTATATAATGTAATACGGCCCCAGGAGGTTATAACATGCCCATGTTGTGTCTATTCTTATGAAGTTTATTGCATAAAAAGCTAACTTGGTAGATTAGTCTAGATTGTGTGGGAAAACAGATTTTTACAATTATATTTGTGATCCTGCAAAAAGTCTGCTTTTTTAAGTGATTCTCATCTAATTTTATTTTTTTGATGAAATTATATAGATTTGAATGTGGATGCTTTAATTGTGAGAATAGCCGAGAACGTAATTTGGCAGATTGTTGTACTTGCTGTCTTATTAGAAAATTTCTTCAACATATCATGGCTATGGCAGTTCTTTTGAATATTCCCCAATCACAACATTTTAAGAGCAATTTTACTAGAAGACAGGTTGTTATTATCGTTTTATCACATGTATGTTATTGAAATGAAGAACATGACATCCCATGATGCCACTATGATAGAGTTCAGTTTTCTTAGGACTCTTCATATTTGAATTGTAGCTGCACCATGTGGATGAATAATGAGATTCTAGCTGTACAAAAATACAAACTGATGTGGTTATTTGTGAATTTTAAAGTTGGAGGGGGTTGCAAGAGTGCCTATTGTTCACTACTTTAGGATTGTTCACTACTCTTCATATTTGAATTGTAGCTGCACCATGTGGATGAATAACTCATTGTTGTTATTTGAATATGAAAATGAATATCAAATAACATGATATGATCCTGAACTCATTGGGTTTTTGCTCTGAACACAATGATATGCATTTGGAACTTTTGCTCTGACAAATGCAATTTTTGCCCTGATATTTGACATGATATGCATTTGGAACTGTATAAGATGTTGCTCTGATAGAATTTTTTGCTCAATTAGCATATGCATTGGAATTTTAAGAGTATGAGTATGAAATTGGGTATGTGGAATAATATGTGCCATTTAAGAGTACTTCATTTACTTACTGCCAGGAGATATCAAATTTTAATGAAATTGGCTTAAGTATTTCATAGCTAGAAGACTGGCAACTGAAATTTAAGAGTATGAGTATGAAATTGGCTTAAGTATTTCATAGCTAGATGACTGGCAACTGAAATTTAAGAGTATGAATTTGAATTTGAATATGAGTTTGAATTTGAGTTCATATGTCAATTTGAATATGTTTAGAGTTCTGTTTTTTATTTCATATTCAGTTTGCGAATTTCACATTTCACTCATTCAGTTTGACAATTGGACTGAAAAATTGCCAATTCAGGATATCTTGGGTATCCTGAATTTGATGTATGGCAATAGAATATTTTATGTATGGAAATTTGGCATAAGAAATATTGTTTAACAGTTACACATATAGCTATTCAAATGGTTCCAAAAATTTTATTCATTTTGTTTAACATTTCAGTTGATGTGGAAATGAGTCCTATTTGTGGCAGAGAAAACACTTGGCAAATAATCATGGGTATTGTGATTTAGATCAAATTGTGTTGATATGCATTGTTTTGATAGAAATGGAAGCAAAATGTTAAAAACAAGTTCATTTGATCCTATCTGATTGTGTTGATATGCCTAGGGGATCAAAACAATGCAGATAAATTTTTTTCATCGCATATCAAAAAAAAACATTTTGCCATTTGAATATCAATATGTCAAAAATTAATAATCCAAATACTAATTAATAACATGGCAGACTATAGTAGAAGAAATGATAGACTATATCCAGTTTTCACATAAAGAATACCAGTTTTCACATTTTGCAATATCAGGACACTTCTCTGTATTATTGTGTACTTGAACTGTGCTATCATACTGGTTGTACGCTATATTCTGATGGATAAGATACTATATTCTATGGACACTTAAATGTATTTTATCACTGCCATGACTCAAGTGTTGCCAGACTTTCTCAAGCACTGTCATGACAAAAACAGCTGATGAATGTTGCATGCTATATTCTGATGAGTATTGGATGCTGGATGAATGGATATGCTGGATATGCCGAATCAAATTTTGGATATCGAATATGTTGGATATGCTGGAATCAAAATGATGGATATGTTGGAATCAAAATGATGGATGAATGGATATGTCGATATTCTATAGGACACAAACTGCCATGACTAAAATGCTGGAAATGCTACAATATGCATATGCTCCATGCTCTATGAAAACCCATGAAAGCCCATTGTTCTGGAAATGCACATGCTCCATGAAAGCCCACTGTTTTCATTATTTTCAGGTATTGGAAGCATGTTGTAGTAAGTTAGGTGTACGAGAACCATATTGTAGTAAGTTTGTTGCTATGTTCTGGAAATTTTTGTTGTTCGATTCTGGTGTTACCATGTTCTGGAGATACAAACAGTTTCCTGGAACTTTTATTGAAGGATATACATTCATTTGAAAATTTGGTGTTGCACTTTAGTTGCACTTTTGAAGGAGATAGAACAGTTGCAATAAAGGGAATATTTTTGTTGAATTTTTTTGAAATGCTTAAACTCTGTTGAACTTTTGTTGAACTTTCTTTGAACTTCTCTCCAGAACTTTGTCAAAATGCACTGCGACTACTGGAAATTTTGCAAGGAAATTTTGCTGTGATGGCCTTGCTTATACTCTTATGAAATTAATCTTCAGCCCTGATGCCAATTGGAATTCATATAATAAAAGCTACAGAGCTAATAATTGATTATCATCATACTTACAAAACATATGAGTTAGCATACTAAACACTTAACACTGAATTTGACTTGAATGGACACTGTTTTCTCATTTATGTTGATCCAACACCAAGTGAACCAAGGAACAACACAACAATATTAGTCTTGGGGAATGGGGGATGCAGTCATAACTTTAAATTAATACTCAAACAATTCCATCTCAGGAAGCTACATTTGACAAAGAAGTGAAGGTGCATACTTCACCTTAATCCTTACTTGCACAACCAGTGAATGAGCTTGGGATTGGCACTACTGGTTGAATGTTGAAATCTGAAGGATTACAACCAACCAAACATCCAAAAATGTAATATATAGCCAATGAATAACACAATAGACATATTCCTATGAACAAGATCAAATAAAATGTATTTTATATGCAAATTCATCAACAAAAACATCAAATTATGATCCTAATTCTTCAACATAGTACTAGAAACCATGCACCTGATATACAACATCCAAAACATATTTTCCATACAATGGAAACAACCATTACAAAAAACCATTACAAACGTATTTGCCATCCAAAAACGTATTTACCGTAGGCGCCAGCGTCGAATGCGCTAAAATTTTACGCTAATTTGTTGTTCCATGTCGAATTTGTTGTTCCGCACCGCAGGCGGCCCCGCCAAATTTGTTGTTCCACCCCAAAGGCACCCGCGCCGAATTTGTTATTCCGTGTCAAATGCGCATGCACTGAATTTATTGTTCCGAGTCGAAGGCGTCCGTGCCGCTAAATATTTTTACGTTATTTTGTAGTTCACTTTAATTTTTGATTTGGAAATAATTTTTTGGGCTAAGATTTTTACGTTATTTTGCGGGCTAAGATTTTGTGAGAATATTTGATATGCATTTTGTTACTTCGGCACATCCATATTTTTTGCACATCATCTTTTTGTGTTGAACATATTACTAATGTTATTTATATAGGTGATGTTACTTGCTGAGTCGTGTAGCTCACTCTAAAGATGTTGGGGAACTGAAATTTTGTGAGAAAAAAATTTGGATGTACATTTCTCTCCCAATATTTTGGGTTGAACTAAATCTTGATGGATTTATGGGTAGAACTAAAATTTTTTGGAGAATCAAATTCTATGGGAAGAAATTATTTTTGGGGAAACTAAAATTTTTGAAAACTAAATAACTTTAGGGGAAACTAAAATTTTTAGGGGAAACAAAATTCTCGGGGAAGAAAATTTTTGGGTGAAACTAAAATTTTTGAGAACAAAATAACAATGGCGGGAACTAAATTTTATGTGCTAACTACATTTTGGGGAGACCGCCGGCCCTTAAGCTAGATGGTATCCCCCCTCCCTCTTATGTAGTAGCGACCCGAGATCTAATCCTGGTCCCTCTGTGTTACCAAAAAAACTAAATTTTGGGGAGAACTAAATAACTTTTCGAGTGAACTTTAATTATTGCCGGCCATTTATATTTTGGGAGAAACTAAGATTTTTGGGGGAACAAAATTCCTTGGGATGAGCTAAATTTTTGGGGGAACTAAGATTTTGAGGGGGGGGGATTTCTAAAATGAATCATGTCCACATTTTCAGGGGAACTAAGATTTTGAGGGGGGAATATCTACAATGAATCGTGCCCACATTTTCGGGAGAACTAAGATTTTGAGGGGGAAATATCTAAATTGAGCCGTGCCCGCGGGCATGGGGTATGACTAGTATATATATATATATAGGTTGACTAGGATCCATTCGGATGGATCAAACATGTGGATCCATCCAAGTGGAATTGAAAGCTAGACAATTTAAATAGAAAATCCGACCGTTGGATGTCTTCTAACATGTCTAAACTAGCTCCGAACAAAATTTCAACTAATTTGGACATGTTTTGCCCATGCATCAAGTGGTTGCAAAATCGATGTTTTTGAATAGTTATAAAATCGGCTAATTTTGCAACCACTTGATGCATGGGCAAAACATGTCCAAATTAGTTGAAATTTTGTTCGGAGCTAGTTTAGACATGTTAGAAGACATCCAACGGTCGGATTTTCTATTTAAGTTGTCTAGCTTTCAATTCCACTTGGATGGATCCGCATGTTTGATCCATCCGAATGGATCCTAGTCAACCTCTATATATATATATCATCTGAGCCCGAGCTCCCGTTCCTCCTCGCGTTTTTGGGGATTCCACGTTCTTCCCGCCGCCGGCCGGTCGGCCGGTGCTCCGGCACCGAATCTCGAGTCTTCTTCCTAATTTCCCCCTTTGCTTGGCTCCATGGGCTCCGATTTGGTGGTTTCTTTGGCTGCCCTCTCTGTTTCGTTCAGAGCTGTCATATTTTCCTCCGTCGGTCATCCTATCAGATCTTCCTCCATTCTTTGGTGTGGGCCATCCGTTCTTGGCCTGGCCTCGTCGGTATGTGTGTGTGCCCCTAAGGCATCCTCCAGGAGACACCTGTCGGAGCTCCGGTGCCCCTCCGGCATCTCCCCCTTTCTCTCTGTGCATGATCTGTCCCCTAGCACTATTCTCCTCTTCACCCTCCCTAATCTCTCTTTCCCCTTACTGTACGGCCTCGTCCAGCTCGGGGCCCCCTCCAGCTCGGGGCCCCCTCTTCCATCAACATCTCTGAGCGATGCCGGAGCTCTGTTGTAGATGGCGATCGATTATGTTGGTCTGTCTCTCCTTCCTGGCAGCGGCGATGCGGACCTGCATTGGCTCCCAGTTCTGAATCGGCGTCGCCCTATCTCTGGCTCCACCTTGGGCACCTTGGGCCACCGGGCTGATGGGGTCAGGCACCCAGGCCGTGGCGGTGGCAGGTCTTCCGGTCGGGGGGAGGCAGGGGTTGCTCCCCTTCGTTTATTCCCCCCAGTGTAGTGGGCAGCTCTCGCCCCACCCCCCCACCCCCCATCTTCTTCTTCTGCTGGGGGATTGCATGCTCACCGAGGGTTTGGTAAAATGCCTGTGTCGGTGCCTCCCTCTGTCCCT
The DNA here is from genome assembly GCA_030789695.1 of Scilla litardierei. Lineage (NCBI taxonomy): Eukaryota > Viridiplantae > Streptophyta > Magnoliopsida > Asparagales > Asparagaceae > Scilla > Scilla litardierei. The sequence continues at coordinate 26,295 of JAULAV010001159.1, forward strand.
CATTCCTCGTACATCTCCTCAACCTCCTTCAGTGCTATATGTGCCCCCATGGTTCCAGCGAGCCCCAGCTTCAGCCTCGAATTCTCCCCCATTCCCTGGTTGGAGATGGGGTCTTCGTCGACATCCCCCCTTCCGACAATTCTCAGGCATCGGGGCGATGGATACATACTCTCGTCGGTTACTTCGTGGGCCCCCTCCCCTACTATGGCCACCTCAAGGCTTGGATGTTGCAGACGTGGAAGACCAAAGCTGAGGTCCATCTCCATTCCAAGGAGAATGGGTTCTTCTTTTTCATGTTTGACTCAGAAGCCGATTGCGGCGAGGTGCTCCACGGAGGCCCTTGGCTCCATGATGTTTGTCTTCTAGTCCTCAGGCGATGGGCGCCCCACATTGGCTTAGACCACGACCTTCTCTCATCTGTGCCTCTATGGGTGCGATTTCCTTAACTTCCCCTTCAATTCTGGTACTCAACAATCCTTGGCAAGTTGGCAAGCGCGATGGGGCGGCCTCTTTTCACTGATGCAGCCACGGCCAATGCCACCCGCCTATCTTTCGCCCGCTGTTTCATCGAAGTCGACGCTACCTCCTCGTTCCCTTCTTTTATCTCCAATTGCCTCGTCGATGGCTCTGTTATCCTTATGGCGGTGGATTATGAACGCATCCCTCTGCTATGCTCCCATTGTCGATGCTTCGGTCATGATATGTGCCGCTCCGTCATGCCCCCCTTCGCAACCACTACAGCCTTCTTCATCACTGAATTCTGCACCCCCGACAACCTAATCTCCAACTCTACCTACAACTCCTCTACTCTCGCCCCGCCCGCTGTTGGCTTGGTTAATGCATCTACAGCTTCGCCCCTAGCTCCACCCTCCCTCCTCCCCCCTGCAGATGGCATGGGATTGTTCCTGCCCTCCCCTGATGACGATGATCTCCTTGACTCCGATGATGATGTTGAGGTTGTTACAGTGATTGGCGAGCCCTATGAGGCCCATTCTGGCCTTCTTGTCGATATTGCTGCGCATGTTTATTTTCCCGCTGTAGTCGACGTCTGCCCTCTGCTAAGGCTGGAGTTGGAGACTCTGGCGCCTCTGATGACCCTGATGATGGTTTGTCAACGGATGATGATTTGGATGACGTTACTGATGAGGAGACCGCCGTTAATGACCTCAATCGTACTGATGAGTGCAATGAATGGATTGCAAAGGCGGTGCGTTTAAGTACCCTCCTCCCCAATATATCAATATCCATCCAGCGCTGCACTCGTCGGCCCTGCCAGCGGAGCCTTCGGATCATGCACTGTTCCATTCCTTGACTGTTGGTTGTTAGTATGGGTTTTGGCTAGAGAGTTTTCTTTGGCCTGGTTGTGTGGTGTCTGCTTTGGTGGGTGGCATTGTTGGGTGTTGATTGGAGGCTTCGGGTCTAGGTTATTGGGTGTTGGTCTTGCCACCCCCTTTTCCCCTAGGCTAGTTTTCTTCCTCCTTTCTGTGTGTGTTTGTATGTTGGGTCCGTCTTCCCTATCTTGGTGCTTGGTGACTGATTTTCAGAGCCTCTCCCAAGTCTGTATAGTGTTTGTCTGGCCCGGCTGGTTTCCTTTCTATTCTTAAAACACTTACCTTTTAATATATGCATATATATATATGCATATATATATATATATATATATATATATATATATATATATATATATATATATATATATATATATATAGCTAAATCTTCAAATGAGAACATTTCGCACGGTGCGAAAATGTTTTTAATCTTTTTTTGAATATTTTTTCAAAAATTCTTTTTTCCACCCTCATTATATGTTGTTATACCCCCCCTCAAAAAATAATGGTTGAGAAATAATGTCATTTGGCCTTTGATCAAGGCATTTCATCAAATTCTCACGTTTTGAGACCGTTAAATTTGTAACGGGTGGATGAGTGCTCTAATCCCCAACGGGTTCACCCATTATTTTTCCTGGGGTATATAATTGTATGGATTAAACATTTGTAACAGTCGCTTTCCGACCTTATGATTTTTCTGCGTGCACATGCTTTATCGTGCACGTATTTTATTTGGCTATTTCTGAGCTCCGGCATATGCGATGTGATATGCCGATGTGATCGTTTGGGAGTGTAGAATTTTATTGTAATTTTTGGGAACGTCATTTCCGGCTTGTTTTCTTGCAAAACGACTTTGAATGATAAGGGCATTTTAGTCATTTGTCTCAAAACACCGTTTCCAATTTTACGTAAATTTTCGGAAGGCGTAGCGCACGATCAGGCTCCGTAGATCTATGCGTCTCGTCTCCACGATCGCCCCGGTATTTTCGGATCATTTTTCTGACGCCCGGATGGAGAGTCATCGCTCGGACAAACCTCGACCGTCGATCTCCCCAATCAGTTCAAATTTCAAATTTGATAGCCAAATCTGGCTCTATCTCTAATTAATCTGTTTTATATCTTTCCTTAACTGTTACTCTAATCTCCCGTAGACTTACCCCAACCTGCACACCTTCCACCCCTATACCCCTAACACATTTAACCCTAAACTTATACCTATTTAGCATTTAATTATTATAATATTCCTAGCTATTAACCCTAAGCCTAAATCATATACCCATCCTACGTTTCAAAACCCTGGGGTTTTGATTTCCCCACAGCCGCCATCACCCATCCCCTCTCCCCTCCGAGATTTCTCTCTCTCTCTCTCTCTCTCTCTCTCTCTCTCTCTCTCTCTCTCTCTCTCTCTCTCTCTCTCTCCCCCCCCCCCCTCTCTCTCACGGTCCGCATCATCCTCAACGTCACCTTCCCCTCTCAGCCTGTGCCCTGCGATCCTCCGTCGCAGCGCGTCGCCCCTCTCAGCGCGCCGCGATCTCTCCGCCGCAGATCCACGCAGCACCGTCGCTCGACCCCTCTGCAGTCCCGCGCGGCCTCCCCGCGCGGCCTCAGCCGCTGTTGCGCTCCCCGCGATCACAGCCTAGCGCCGCCAACGCCATCGTGCATCTGCAGCATCTCCCAGCGTGCAACTCCACCCCGCCGGCCGCATGAGCACCCGAGCACAGCCCTCGTCGCATGATCTCTCTCCCCGCCGTCGTGTCATGTGCTGCCGCTTAGAACGTCATTGGCCGCCCCACTGCCAGAGGCCGACGCTGGCAGCGGTCCCTCCTCGCTGCCAACGACCACCTTGTCGCACCCCTGAACCGGACGGCAATCATCCATGCCATCCTCTGTTTCGAAACAGAGGGACGCCGGCAACACCCCCCTCACTTCGCTGCTGCCTCCTTGAGGCATCCCCGACACCGCCTGTAGATCTTCCTGTTACAGCCGCCAATTCCTTTGCTCCTCCCACGTCAGTCCCCTTGCATGCCTCAGATTCCGTGGCCTCCTGGCGTCGCAACTCATCCCTGTTACCGTTGCCGTAAATGTTTCGTTGCCGAGACCCACAATAGAAACGATCTCGATACCGTACCTGTAGCCGTGACATCTCGGCTGCGCTACCCGCAGCCGATATGATCCCGAGGCAATCCCGATACGACCCTTACTGTGCTACCCGCAGTCGAGGACACGGGCACCGCCACTGGTTCCAGATCAGACGCCAGATTCACGGTTAATCATCATTCAGGTTGGTTCCCCCTAACTCGTAGCACAACCCACACCGTAGCGAAACAGAAAACCTAACTAAAATCGGACAACTGTAACTAAATTTATTTTCTGCTCCCTTAAAACGTTGTGAAACAGTAGATTCGACGACCGGACTTTTGAACTGTGCACATAGGGTAGACTCGTCGATTAGGCTGAACTTTCAACTTGATTCTGAATTATTAGGGTAGCCCCGTTTAACCTAGAAATGAACCCTAATAGGCTTGATGGAAATCGTGACCTGACACCGTCGCCGTGACCCTTTTTCAGACGGACTACCGGGGACGCCACGACTGGACGAGACGCCCCGGACGGACGACACACTCGCCACCACAGGCAAGTGTACTTCACTTGCGCTTTTGGCCGTGTCTTGGTCCTAAACTGCTAGAACTATTAGACTGTGAACAAACAGAACCGGACGTGAAATGATAGCGTCCGGGACGCCCTGACGACCTAGACTTGACGACGAAGTCTAGGCGTAGCAACAACAACTTTTGACACCGTAGGGTTATCTTGTGTGTGCGTGTGTGTGGACCCCTAGAATCAACAACAACTGCTAATATAGGTTTCATCTGCGTGTGCATGTGTGTGGACACCCTAGAGCAACTTTGCCCTTGCCATGTCATGAACATCTTGCACGTCGTGTCTTGTGTATCCTGCAGGCAATAAGACGCTCACCTAGCAGAGTAAGTGATTTTTGTTACAGAATATCTACGGGAAGCTCGGCATCCACCTAGCAGAGTGAGTGTCCCAGCAGACCGAAAGGATAGAGGCTCTCACCAAGCAGAGTGAGTGGTCCTATACAGTAGTATGGTTTCACCTACGAGGCGTCCGTCGCTCACCTAGCAGAGTGAGAGATACGCTATCGACCGTGGGGAATAGAGGCACTCACCTAGCAGAGTGAGTGGCCCTATATTGTCTTGTCTTGAGCACTTGGGTTAGGGTAGGGTTGAGCATGCGCACTGGGAGAGGGTCTGATCCCCCTCGAACCGTAAGGCGTGAACCCTTCGAGTCACATGTGTCTCGTCTTGTCTTGTCCTGTCCTGTCTTGCTTGCCTTGTCGCGTCTTGTCACGACCCATTTAGGTTAGTCCCGTAGTCGTTAGCACACGCTACGACTACTGCTTGCTACGTTTTACTTTCCTGCTGCGTTTACTTTCTTCGTCACTCTGTTATAACCCCAGCATGCTAATCAACCAGTAAATTGTTGTTTAATAGTTCAGTACACTTGCAGTAGAGTCTGACCTTTTTTGTAGACTTTACCTGACGTACCGTTCCTTTCTTTTGGGTGATGTACGTCAGGTGTCGAGACAGAGTACGTTGACGAGGCGGACCTGCCAGAGTACGTAGAGCCGGAGGACGCAGATTCAGAGTACGTGTCCGAAGAGGACCAGAGCCAGAGATCTTCACGTTGCTGATTCGGAGGCTTTATTGCAGTTTAGTTGGGTGCGTAGCACTTTTTACTTTCTGTCTAGGTTGGGTGCTTGCACCATTAGTTTACCTTCAGCTGTTTTGTAGCCGTGTTGGCTTTTGTTTAGACTCTCCGTACTTTTCTGGATATCTATTGAATAAAATGAATGCATCCCTTTTAGTACTTTTGTTGTTCCGTACTAACCTGCAGGGACCTGTTCCTTCGTCTTGGGGTACCACACAGACGCTTATTGGGTCCGAGCTTCACAGCTCCGGCCTAAGCGGGCCTTGTCACGTTCCGCTTTCGTCGTTTTGGGAAGCGGGGCGTGACAGGTTTTAGTGGTGGCCCATGCAGGTCTTTTCTGCGAAAAGTACGGAACGATAGAAGTATTAGCATTCATTTTTTTTCTTTCTCCAGTAATATGTACGAGTCTAAGTTGTGTTTTTCTTGTCGTTAGGATGGTGGGAGGACGTAAAGATCGAGATGGACCATCAGTTGACGGGACCATGGATGGCCGAGGTGGCGATTTACGCCAATTACTGGGCGTTATGAGGGAGATGCTGGACGTTCAGCATCAATTGGTTCAGCAGTCCCATCAGGCTGCCCGAGCCGTTCGGGCTCCCCCGCAGCCACCTGCCCCGAGAGCTGCTCCAGGAGTGAAGCAGTTCAATGAGCTTTCGCCGAAGACTTTTCCCGGGAAGGAAGGACTGTTGGCTGCTGATGAGTGGATTCTGAGTACTGAGGAGAAGCTGGTAGCTGCGGAGATTCCTGATGATACCCGAGTTGAGATAGCGAAGATGCAGCTGACCGAGAATGCTAGGAACAGGTGGCACATTGAGGAGAGGCGACTGCAGAAGCCAGTGGAGTGGAAGACTTTCCGATCGATGTTCAAGGAGAAGTACTTCACTAAAGCTGCTAGGAGAGAGCTGTTAAGCAGATTTGTAGATCTGAAGCAGGGGGATATGACCGTCGACGAGTACGAGGCAGAGTTCGAGATGCTGAGCCGGTTTGCCCCACATATGGTGAGGAAGGAGGAGAAATGATCTGATCGTTTTCGTCAGGGATTGCGTTCGAAGATTCAGGCTTCTATGTCTTCGACAGATTTCACGACCATGGGAGCGGTGCTGAATGCCGCGAGGAACCATGAGACCAGATCGCGTCTACCTGACCCTTCTGACGATGGGGGAAAGTGACAGAAGGAGCAGCATAGGCTTTCTGCTGGGTCTATAGTGGGACCAGTTCAGTCAGTGCCTTTCAAGAGGCCAGGAGCACCTGCTCAGCATCAGATGAAGGGCCCATGCTTTTTCTGCGGCAAACCAGGGCATCAGCAGAACACTTGCAGGAAGAAGCTGGGTTTGTGTCTGGCATGTGGAGCTGCCACACACGCCTTTATAGATTGCCCGAGGTATCGCCATACTGAGGGCGGAGCACCTGCCCCTACCCAGAGAAGAGCTGTTGTCCGTGGAGCATATGTCATGACAGCAGCGGATGGCGTCGTTGCAGGTAACTCCATAGTTTTAATCTTTCATATTATAGTTTAGCTTATTTTTTGGCTGCTTGTGTCTGTTTCAAAACTTTTTGTTCCTTTCAAATCCAACCTTTAATGTTTTGGGATTAGCCTACAAAGATCACAACCCACCTATCTTCCCTCATCCAATATCACAACTCCACACGTTTTTCTTAATGTTTTAAAATATGTCTTAGGCCTTAAATTTTCTTTTCTTTCCCTTTCCGGGGGTGTTATTTTTATTGTTATGATGTTATTAGTACTAGATATTTTTTTATAGGGTTATGTTTACAAGTAGGCTCAGATTGAGAGGAGATATGTTGTATCGGTGATTAGTTGGTTTTGAAATAACAAGGATATTAGATCAGATTTCTTTAGATGAAAAGAATGAGCTGTCCAAGACTTATTTATAATACCGATGTGTGAAGGACCCAATGGAAAGCTCTGATTGGATGAAATTATGTATATGGAGATGAGTACTAATCGATCTGAAACTTGGACAAGTGATAAATAAGAGTAGCTAGGACAGGATAGTATGATTTGGAGTGATCATGAGAATGGGTAGAGCATTTGAAGCATCAAGACATGATTATTAAGTTAACATGAGAAGACATTGGAAATAACACGACGTGTTAATATGAATGGATGGTTAGGTAGGCGGACTTAATATTTATTGGGATTAGTTATAGTGAGTAGGGTAAGATGTGATTTTGATAGTTCAATTATTTGGCGGATAAATTTATGGGAAGATATGACAAGGAATGTATTAAGGACACGGCGATTGTTGATTTGTGAAAGGTGTTATGATAGACAAAGTTTTTGTCTTGGATTGGTGATTGACTAGGACATCTTTTTAGCGATTGATTAATATTGGGAAGAGATTGAGAAATTTAAAGATGTTATGGAGCGATGATGTTTAATGGAGTGGTATGGTATGAGGAGATGATCATTATTCTTTTATGAGAACTTGGGGTTGGAAATTTGAACAGCAGTGATGGGTCTATAGTTAAGTGTTAGGATGTGAGATTAGTCGTGGCTTTATCCAGTGAAAAGAAGGATTATGATGGATTATTTGAGGAACGATGTTGAAGTTATAGGATTAGAGACCATTGTGTGGAGGATGGGAGTTTAGGCTTAAGTATTTATGGGTTTTATAATTATTCTTAGTATAAGTGATTCCGAGGGTGGAATCATGTCTAAGGTGGGTAGAATGTAACGGTTGCTTTCCGACCTTATGATTTTTCTGCGTGCACGTGCTTTATCGTGCACGTATTTTATTTGGCTATTTTTGAGCTCCGACATATGCGATGTGATATGCCGATGTGATCGTTTGGGAGTGTATAATTTTATTGTAATTTTTGGGAACGTCATTTCCGGCTTGTTTTCTTGCAAAACGACTTTGAATGATAGGGGCGTTTTAGTCATTTGTCTCAAAACACCGTTTTCAATTTTACGTAAATTCTCGGAAGGCGTAGCGCACGATCAGGCTCCGTAGATCTGTGCGTCTCGTCTCCACGATCACCCCGGTATTTTCGGATCATTTTTCTGACGCCCGGATGGAGAGTCATCGCTCGGACAAACCTCAACCGTCGATCTCCCCAATCAGTTCAAATTTCGAATTTGATAGCCAAATCTGGCTCTATCTCTAATTAATCTGTTTTATATCTTTCCTTAACTGTTACTCTAATCTCCCCTAGACTTACCCCAACCTGCACACCTTCCACCCATATACCCCTAACACATTTAACCCTAAACTTATACAAATTTAGCATTTAATTATTTTAATAACCCTAGCTATTAACCCTAACCCTAAATCATATACCCATCCCACGTTTCAAAACCCTAGGGTTTTGATTTCCCCACAGCCGTCGTCACCCATCCCCTCTCCCCTCTCTCAGTTTCTCTCTCTCTCTCAGTTTTCTCTCTCTCTCTCTCTCTCTCTCTCTCTCTCTCTCTCTCTCTCTCTCTCTCACGTTCCGAATCACCCTCAGCGCCGCCTTCCCCTCTCAGCCTGCGCCCCATGATCCTCCGTCGTAGCGCGTCGCCCCTCTCAGCGTGCCGCGATCTCTCCGCCGTAGATCCACGCAGCGCCGCCGTTCGCCCCCTCTGCAGTCCCGCGCCGCCTCCCCGCGCGGCCTCAGCCGCTGCTGCGATCCCTACGATCACAGCCGAGCGTCGCCAACGCTGCCGCACGTCTGCATCATCTCCCAGCAAGCAACTCCACCCCGCCAGCCGCATGAGCACCTGAGCACTGCCCTCGCCGCATGATCTCTCTCCCCACCGTTGCGTCCTGTGCTGCCGCTGAGAACGTCATTGGCCGCCCCACTGCCGGGGGCCGATGCTGGCAGCGATCCCTCCTCGCTGCCAACGACCACCTTGTCGCGCCCCTGAACCGGACGGCGATCCTCCATGCCATCCTCTGTTTTGAGACAGAGGGACGCCGGTAACACCCCCTTCACTTCGCTGCTGCCTCCTTGAGGCATCCCCGACACCGCCCGCAGATCTTCCCGTTGACAGCCGTCCATTCCTTTGCTCCGCCTACGTCAGCCCCCTTGCATGCCTCAAATTCTGTGGCCTTCGGGTGTCGCGACTCGCCCCTGTTACCGTTTCCATAGACGTTTCGTTGCCGAGACCCGCAACCGAAACGATCTCGATACCGTACCTGTAGCTGTGACATCTCGGATGCACTACCCGCAGCCGATACGATCCCGAGGCGATCCCGAGACGACCCTTACTGTGCTACCCGCAGTTGAGGACACGAGCACCGCCACTGGTTCCAGATCAGATGCCAGATTCACGGTTAATCATCATTCAGGTTGGTTCCCCCTAACTCGTAGCACAACCCACACCGTAGCGAAACAAAAAACCTAACTAAAATCGGACAACTGTAACTAAATTTATTTTCTGCTCCCTTAAAACGTTGTGAAACAGTAGATTCGACGACCGGAATTTTGAACTGTGCACATAGAGTAGACTCATCGATTAGGCTGAACTTTCAACTTGACTCTGAACTATTAGGGTAGCCACGTTTAACCTAGAAATGAAACCTAATAGGCTTGATGGAAATCACGACCTGACACCGTCGCCGTGACCCTTTTTCAGACGGACTACCGCGGACGCCACGACTGGACGAGACGCCCCGGACAGACGACACACTCGCCACCGCAGGTAAGTGTACTTCACTTGCGCTTTTGGTCGTGTCTTGGTCTTAAACTGCTAGAACTATTAGACTGTGAACAAACAGAACCGGACGTGAAATGATACCGTCCGGGACGCCCTGACGACCTATACTTGACGACGAAGTCTAGGCGTAGCAACAACAACTTTTGACCCCGTAGGGTTATCTTGTGTGTGCGTGTGTGTGGACCCCTAGAATCAACAACAACTACTACTATAGGTTTCATCTGCGTGTGCGTGTGTGTGGACACCCTAGAGCAACTTTGCCCTTGCCATGTCATGAACATCTTGCACGTCGTGTCTTGTGTATCCTGCGGGCAATAAGACGCTCACCTAGCAGAGTAAATGATCTTTGTTACAGAACATCTACGGGAAGCTCGGCACCCACCTAGTAGAGTGAGTTTCCCAGCAGACCGAAAGGATAGAGGCTCTCACCTAGCAGAGTGAGTGGTCCTATACAGTAGTATGGTTTCACCTACGAGGCGTCCGTCGCTCACCTAGCAGAGTGAGAGATACGCTATCGACCGTGGGGAATAGAGGCACTCACCTAGCAGAGTGAGGGGGCCTATATTGTCTTGTCTTGAGCACTTGGGTTGGGGTAGGGTTGAGCATGCGCACTGGGAGAGGGTCTGATCCCCCTCGAACCGTAAGGCGTGAACCCTTCAAGTCACACGTGTCTCATCTTGTCTTATTCTGTCCTGTATTGCTTGTCTTGTCGCGCCTTGTCACGACCCATTTAGGTTAGTCCCGTAGTCGGTAGCACACGCTACGACTACTGCTTGCTACGTTTTACTTTCCTGCTGTGTTTACTTTCTTCGTCACTCTGTTATAATCCCAGCATGCTAATCAACCAGTAAATTGTTGTTTAATAGTTCGGTACACTTGCAGTAGAGTCTGACCTTTTTTGTAGACTTTACCTGACGTACAGTTCCTTTCTTTTGGGTGTTGTACGTCAGGTGTCGAGACAGAGTACGTTGACGAGGCGGACCTGCCAGAGTACGTAGAGCCAGAGGACGCAGATTCAGAGTACGTGCCCGAAGAGGACCAGAGCTAGAGATCTTCACGTTGCTGATTCAGAGGCTTTATTGCAGTTTAGTTGGGTGCGTAGCACCGTTTACTTTCTGTCTAGGTTGGGTGCTTGCATCATTAGTTTACCTTCAGCTGTTTTGTAGCCGTGTTGGCTTTTGTTTAGACTCTCCGTACTTTTCTGGATATCTGTTGAATAAAATGAATGCATCCCTTTTAGTACTTTTGTTGTTCCGTACTAACCTGCAGGGACCTGTTCCTTCGTCACGGGGTACCACACAGACGCTTATTGGGTCCGAGCTTCACAGCTCCGGCCTAAGCGGGCCTTGTCACGTTCCGCTTCCGTCGTTTTGGGAAGAGGGGCGTGACAGGTTTTAGTGGTGGCCCATGCAGGTCTTTTCTGCGAAAAGTACGGAACGATAGAAGTATTAGCATTCATTTTTTTTCTTTCTCCAGTAATATGTGCGAGTCTAAGTTGTTTTTTTCCTGTCGTTTGGATGGTGGGAGGACGTAAAGATCGAGATGGACCATCAGCTGACGGGACCATGGATGGCCGAGGTGGCGATTTACGCCAATTACTGGGCGTTATGAGGGAGATGCTGGACGTTCAGCATCAATTGGTTCAGCAGTCCCATCAGGCTGCCCGAGCCGTCCGGGCTCCCCCGCAGCCACCTGCCCTGAGAGCTACTCCAGGAGTGAAGCAGTTCAATGAGCTTCAGCCGAAGACTTTTTCTGGGAAGGAAGGACCGTTGGCTGCTGATGAGTGAATTCTGAGTACTGAGGAGAAGCTGGTAGCTGCGAAGATTCCTAATGATACCCGAGTTGAGATAGCGAAGATGCAGCTGACCGAGAATGCTAGGAACTGGTGGCACATTGAGGAGAGGCGCCTGCAGAAGCCAGTGGAGTGGAAGACTTTTCGATCGATGTTCAAGGAGAAGTACTTCACCAAAGCTGCTAGGAGGGAGCTGTTGAGCAGATTTGTAGATCTGAAGCAGGGGTAATGGGAGCAACGAGGTGGTCTCTTTTCATATTCCACCGCGACAGAGAAAAGGGTACCATCAAATAATTGCACTACAATAGCCTCTGGGAAATCGGACTTGGAATCAATCTCAACGAAGCAACGAGCAAAAGACAGACGGGAAGCACACGCCGTGGCCTCATCAGAGAAAAGGGGCCGACCCACAGTGCTAGCTATCCTCCCAATGATAGCAGAAGACCATAGCTGGAGGGGAAGCAGGGGGAAGCATATCCACATAGGGACATCTGATAACAGATCCCGGGTGAGGCCAATGTCAGTGTCACGTCCCGCTTCCCAAAACAATGGAGGCAAAGCGTGACTAAGGCTCGCTTGGGCCGAAGTTGTGAAGCTCGGACCCAATAAGCGTCTGTAGGGGTACCATCTTAAAATTTTCAGGCTCTTGCATTAATAAGATTCGGAACAATAGAGAGTACAGAAAGAAAGTGGCATTCATTAATATAGAGAGATAATATCCAGCGAGTACAAAAGTCTAAAAAGAGAAGCCTAAGCATGGCAACAACTACCAAAAGAGAGCAAACTAAAGGTAGTAACCTCTGAAAGGCAGCGACAGAAAAAAGACCCCAAGGTCTGGTCCTCGTCAGGCACGTACTCTGGGTCGATGTCCTCGGGCTGCACGTACTCCGGTAAGTCTGCCTCGTCCACGAACTCTGGCTCGACACCTGACGTACTGCACCCAAGAGAAAAGGAACTGTACCTCAGGTAAAGTCTACACAGAAATGTTAGACTCTACTGCAAGTGTATTTTAATTTAAAGTAATATTCTACTGGTTGATTAGCATGTTGAGGTTATACATGGAAGTTATAGAAAGTAAACGGAGCAGGAAAAGTAAACACGTCAAGCAGTAGCCGTAGCGTGTGCTACCAACTACGGGACTAACCTAAGCGGGTCAAGACAAGACGTGACAAGACAAGACAAGACAAGACAAGACACGTGCGACTCGAAGGGTTCACGCCTTACGGTTCGAGGGGGATCAGACCCTCTCCCCGTGCGCACGCTCAACCCTACCCCAACCCAAGTGCACAAGACAAGTCCGTACAAGGGATCACTCACTCTAGCTTGGTGAGTGCCCTATTGCCTGCAGGCTGTGTATCAGTATAAGGGATCACCCACTCACTAGTGAGTGCCCTATTGCCTGCGGGCTGTGTATCCGTACAAGGGATCACCCACTCACTGGTGAGTGCCCTATTGCCCGCAGGCTGTGTATCCGTACAAGGGATCACCCACTCACTGGTGAGTGCCCTATTGCCCGCAGGCTGTGTATCCGTACAAGGGATCACCCACTCACTGGTGAGTGCCCTACTACCCGCAGGCTGTGCAAAACAAGACACGACATGACAAGACAGGGATGGTTCTTCTAGGGGGTCCACACGCACGCACACACAAGATAACCTGACGGTGTCAAAAGTTGTTGTTGAGCTTAGACTTCGTCGTCAATTCTAAGTCGTCAAGGGGTGTCCCAAACGCTATCATTTCACGTCCAGTTCTCTTTGTTTACATTTTAACCGTTCTAAAAGTCTATGGCCTAAACACGGCCGAAGGTACAAGTGAGTAAACTTGCCTGCGGTGGCGAGTGTGTCGTCCGTCCGGAGCATCCCATCCAAGCGTCGCGTCTGCGGTAGTCCGTCTAAAACAGGGTCACGGCGATGGTGTCAGGTTGTGTTTTTCAACAAATCATATTCGGGTTTGTTTCTAAAATTGGCGGGACTATCCTAACAGTCAAAAAGTCACGTTTTGATATTTGTTCAGTCTAGATCGACGTTTACCCTATGTGCACAGAAAATTTGTCCGATCGTCGATCTTTCCTAAAGTGGCAACATTTTACAGATGCTGAAAATAAATTTAGTTCAAGTTGACCAATTTTAGTTTAGATTTTGGTTAGCTACGGTGTGGGTTTTACTACTCGTTCGGGAAACCAACCTCGTGATGTCGTCCAACAAGCAGAAGTCGGGTCTGAACGGTGAAACGTCGACGTCGTCTGTAACTCCTCGGTCGTGGGTAGCGCAGTGAAGTACCTCTGGACAGTGGGGTGGTGGCGCAAAATCAGCGAGCTAACAGCGATTCTCCTCCCGTTGCGAGTAGTGCAACGGATCTTCACGATAACGACGACGTTGGCTAAAAGTACGTGCGTACGGCAACGCACGTGAACTTCGAGCATCCAAGGGGGCTATCGGTAGATGAAGTAGGACCAGTGGAAGATGCTCGGCCTGGTGGGTGGCCGACGGCATGAGCGTACGGCGGTGGGTGGCCGTGAGAAGCCGGAGAGGACAGATTTGCGTAACGTCCGTTGTCGCACGTCTCAGCAGAATTCTAGCGACGAACAGTGAAAACAGGAAGTTGCAGAAGGTAAAGAACTTCAAGACAAAGCCAACGGAAATGGATTTGGCATCAGGGGTAGTCGGAGGTGATCGTGCGCGGGCGTCGAAGTTCAGCTTCCAGATCTGTCAAAAACAGCAGCTGAGCTTGGTTTCGATGGATTTTCCAGGAGCTACTGGTGGGATATGAGCATGAGAGAAATTGCAGTTGGTAGGGGGTTTCGATAGGAGTCCAACAGCGGTAGGGTGATCATTGGAGGTGGCCGGATGGCCAGAAAAGATGGTGGCCGCCGGGTTTTCTGGCGGTCAGATCTGAGCTGTGTTTTGATGGAGTTTTTGATGGGTTTAGGAGGAGAGAGAGTAGAGAGAGAAGAGGAGGCGGAGAGGTGGAGATGGCCAGACCTTAGGGGTTGCCGGTGGTGGCAGAGAGGGAGGCACAAAACTGAAGTGGCGGATGGGCTATGGGTCTTGCGTGAGCAATCCTAGGGTTGGTTTCATTTGGTTTTTAAGGAAGAGAAACTTGCTATTTGGGTATGTGTTTATGGTATGTGTGAGATAGTGTGTGAGAGAGGGGGTGTGCAAAGATGGGGAAAGCTAGGTGAGGGTAACACATAGAATCCCACATGCATGATATGTGGGAGAAAGATTAGGGATGTGATTAGTTTTAATTTGAAATTCAAATGGATTAAGATCTAATCAACGGTTGAAATTGATTAGGGGATATCTTCCACTACGGGCATCGAAAAAATAATCCGAAAATACCGGGACGATCGTGGAGACGAGATGCACAGGGCTACTGAGTCTGATCATGCGTCACACCTACCAAGAATTTATGTAAAATCAGGAACTGTGTTTTGAGATAAAAGACTAAAACGCCCCTACCATTCCAAGTCGTTTTGCGAGAAAAAGAGCCGCGAAATGACGTTCCCAAAAATTACTATAAAATACTACACTTCCATACGGTCACAACGGCATATCACATCATATATACTGAAACCAAGAAAGAGCCAAATAAAACACGTGCACGCAAAAGTACGTGCACGTAGAAAATAAGAACGGCCGGAAAGCGGCCGTTACATTCTACCCACCTTAGAAATGATTCCGCCCTCGAAATCACTTATACTAATAATAATACTATCTACCTAATCTTATACCTAAAACTTTCATATCTACACATAAAGATCGCTAATCCTATAACTTCAAACGACGTTCCTCAATAATCCGTCATAACGCGTCTCTCCACTGGATAATGCTACAACTAGAATCACACCCGAGCACCTGACTAGAGATCCACGCCATCGCCTACCGATCTTCAATCATCTCGTCCCCAAAGTATCATCCCTCATATCGACTCATGAATCTATTCTCCTTAATCAAAGAACCATCGAACCACAGCTATCCTTGCCCCTATCATCTAATCTCCCAATCTTATAAAATCCTTCTTCCTAACTATCCATTCATCTCAACATGTTGTTTTACTTCCAATGTCTTCTCACGTCAACTTAATGATCAAGTCTCGATGCTTTAAATGTTCTACTCATTCTCATGACCACTCTAAATCATATTATACTCTGCAGCTACTCATATCTACCACTCGTCCAAGTTTCAAGTCTGATAAGTGACCATCTCCCTGCATATAATTTCATCCGACCAGAATTCTCCATTGAGTCCTTCACACATCGGTATTATAAATAAGTCTTGGACACCTCATTCTTTTCATCCGAAGGAAATCTAATCTCATATCCTTGTGTTCAAAATCAACTAACCACCGGTACCACATATCTCATCTCGCTTTATGCCTGCCCACAACATAACCCTATAACAATAATAGCTCATACTAACATTATAACAACAAATAAAAGAAAAAGATAACACTTCGAAAAGGGAAAGAAATAGAAGGAAAAGTAAAAAGAATGAGGAAAAACGTGTGGAGTTATGGTATTGGATGGGGGAGGATCGGGGTTGTGATCTTGTGTGCTAGTCTCAAAACTTTAAAGATTTGGTTTAAAAGAAAACAAAAGTTTTGATACACTCATAGGCAGCCAAAGGTAAGCTATTCTATAATACCAAAAGGCTAAGTCTAAGGAATTGCCTGCTATGACGATATTCATACCTATATGAATACCATCATTCAGAAAACTCCATACGTATATCGTGGATCGCACTGAGTATACATCCAAGACACAAGAGACAATCATTACGATCCTAAGGGTAGCACACTCATACAGGTCCACACACTCTACCTATAAACATGCACCACGACGACATCACAAACCAATGGGCCCACTACTAAACTAGAGACGACACAAGAAACTACAAGCACTAATGTCTAAACAATATAAAGGAAACCGAAACCAAAAGTGAACGAAACAAGATCGGAAAGAACGAGTTCGGATAAGGCGAGGATAAGAAGATAGCTAGTTGGATGGAACAAAATATTGCTCAAAATAATTAAATAGATGAAAGAAGAATTAAGTGTAAAATATGGTATCATATACTTTTATACTTATAAAAATATGTAGAACAAGGGAGCAGTTGGTAGAAAATTACAATTTGAAAAAAAGAGTTAGACGAAGGAATGAAGAGTAGGGTGAGATAGTGATTGTTTTGCAAAAATAAGTTTATACAAAGATTTTTTGTTTGAAATATGAGTTTGATGAACATAGTATTGATATATATATAAAAAATTAAAGTTCTCTTTACTTTAGAAAATATTCTAAAAGTATGTATGGTAAGCGGTTAGAAATAAATTTTGTAGTTTAGAAAAAGAATAATATATATATTGAATTATCAAAATGATAATAAGGTTTTAAAAACTGAAATACGAAAGATACCGGTTAGAAATAATTACAAGATAGTAACTTGAAAATTACGACCAAGGAGATTTCAAAATCCAAAAAGGAACTTTAATTCAATCGAAAAGAAAAAAATATTAAATATATAATAAAGGATTTACAAAGAAGTTAAACCGAGCAAAGAATTTAATAATGAATTTCGAAAACACTTTTAAAGGAAGCAGGAATTGCAATGGAGTGATTCGAAGAATTATCGATAAGTGTCATGAAACGATCACATGAATCGAGGGCAAGAATGTGATCGTATGATGAATACGCCTAACATATGATTCATGAAAGCTACGATGGAACTCTACGGTCGATAACACAAAAAATGTAGTGATCAGGAAGACTCTAGAAGTTAGGGGTTCTAGTTATTGGGCCGTCTAAAGATCAGGAGAACTCAGAGAACTCAGTACTAAGTCTTCCTAATGAACTAGACTATAATAGAGAGATTCTCAGGGAAAGGTTCCTAAGAGAATCAATGTTACGTTCTACTGGGCCCAAAGTCGATGGACCCGAGCGAACGACTAAACTAAAAGACTGGCTCTAGAAATCTAACACGGTCAGAGCTCAAGTGGGAGAGGCTACTAAGGTATCCTAAGATGTGTATGACTAAATCATAACCAAGGCGCCTGACTATCAAACTGGGATGTCTGCCTAAGTTTTCCTACCATCTAAGACAAGGAAAACCTGAGTTTAGACTTGTACATGGATATTAAATGAATGCGGTACTCTTATTGTTCCGAACTTTTGCATGACCTGCATGGAGAACCACTAAAACCTGTCACGCCCCGCTTCCCAAAAATACGGAGTCGAAGCGTGACTAAGGCCCGCTTGGGCCGGAGCTGTGAAGCTCGGACCCAATAAGTGTCTGTAGGGGGTACCATCTTAAAATTTCCAGGTTCTTGCATTAATAAGATTCGGAACAATAGAGAGTACAGAAAGAAAGTGGCATTCATTAATATAGAGAGATAATATCCAGCGAGTACAAAAGTCTAAAAAGAGAAGCCTAAGCATAGCAACAACTACCAAAAGAGAGCAAACTAAAGGTAGTAACCTCTGAAAGGCAGCGACAGAAAAAAGACCCCAAGGTCTGGTCCTCGTTAGGCACGTACTCTGGGTCGACGTCTTCGGGCTCCACGTACTCCGGTAAGTCTGCCTCGTCCACGAACTCTGGCTCGACACCTGGCGTACAGCACCCAAGAGAAAAAGAACTGCACGTCAGGTAAAGTCTACACAGAAATGTTAGACTCTACTGCAAGTGTATTTTAATTTAAAGCAACATTTTTCTGGTTGATTAGCATGCTGAGGTTATACATGGCAGTTATAGAAAGTAAACAGAGCAGAAAAGTAAACACGTCAAACAGTAGCCGTAGCATGTGCTACCGACTACGGGACTAACCTAAGCGAGTCAAGACAAGACAAGACAAGACGTGACAAGACAAGACAAGACAAGACAAGACAAGACACGTGTGACTCGAAGGGTTCACGCCTTATGGTTCGAGGGGGATCAGACCCTCTCTCCGTGCGCACGCTCAACCCTACCCCAACCCAAGTGCACAAGACAAGTCCGTACAAGGGATCACTCACTCTAGCTTGGCGAGTGCCCTATTGCCCGCAGGCTGTGTATCAGTACAATGGATCACCCACTCACGGGTGAGTGCCCTATTGCCCGTAGGCTGTGTATACGTACAAGGGATCACCCACTCACTGGTGAGTTCCCTATTGCATGCAGGCTGTGTATCTGTACAAGGGATCACCCACTCACTGGTGAGTGCCCTATTGCCCGCAGGCTGTGTATTCGTACAAGGGATCACCCACTCACTGGTGAGTGCCATATTGCCCGCAGGCTATGTAAAACAAGACACGACATGACAAGACATGGATGGTTCTTCTAGGGGGTCCACACGCACGCACACACAAGATAACCCTACGGTGTCAAAAGTTGTTGTTGAGCTTAGACTTCGTCGTCAAGTCTAAGCCGTCAAGGGGTGTCCCAGACGCTATCATTTCATGTCCGGTTCTCTTTATTTACATTTTAACCGTTCTAAAAGTCTAAGGCCTAAACACGGCCGAAGGTACAAGTGAGTACACTTGCCTGCGGTGGCGAGTGTGTCGTCCGTCTGGAGCGTCCCGTCCAAGCGTCGCGTCTGCGGTAGTCCGTCTGAAACAGGGTCACGACGACGGTGTCAGGTCACGTTTTTCAACAAATCCTATTAGGGTTTGTTTCTAAAATTGCGGGAATATCCTAACAGTCAAAAAGTCACGTTTTGATATTTGTTCAGTCTAGATCGACGTCTACCCTATGTGCACAGAAAATTTGTCCGATCGTCGATCTTTCCTAAAGTGGCAACATTTTACAGATGCTAAAAATAAATTTAGTTCAAGTTGACCAATTTTAGTTTAGATTTTGGTTAGCTACGGTGTGGGTTTTACTACTCGTTCGGTAAACCAACCTCGTGATGTCGTCCAACAAGTGGAAGTCGGGTCTAAACGGTGAAATGTCGGCGTCGTCTGGAACTCCTCGGCCGCGGGTAGCACAGTGAAGTACCTTTGGACAGCGGGGGGTGGCGGCGTGAAATCAGCAAGCTAACAGTTATTCTCCTCCCGTTGCGAGTAGAGCAACGGATCTTCACGATAAGGGCGACGTCGGCTAAAAGTATGTGCATGCGGCAACGCACGTGAACTCCGAGAGTCCAAGGGGGCTGTCGGTAGATGAAGTAGGACCAGTGGAAGATGCTCGGCCCGGTGCGTGGCCGACGGCGTGAGCGTACGGCGGTGGGTGGCCGTGAGAAGCCAGAGAGGACAGATTTCCGTAATGTCCGTTGTCGCACGTCTCAGCAGAATTCTAGCGACGAACAGCAAAAACGGGAAGTTGCAGAAGGTAAAGGACTTCAAGACGAAGCCAAGGGCCGTGAATTTGTCACCGGGGGATGGTCGGATGTGATCGTGCACGGGTGTCGAAGTTCAGCTTCCAGATCTGTCAAAAACTGCAGCTGAGCTTGGTTTCGACGGATTTTCCAGGAGCTACAGGTGGGATATGAGCGTGAGAGAAATTGCAGTTGGTAGGGGGTTTCGATAGGAGTCCAACGACGGTAGGGTGGTCATCGTAGGTGGTCGGATGGCTGGAAAAGATGATGGCCACCGGGTTTTCCGGCGGTCAGATCTGAGCTGTGTTTTGGTGGAGTTTTTGATGGGTTTAGGAGGAGAGAGAGTAGAGAGAGAAGAGGAGGCGAAGAGGAGGAGATGGCTGGACCTTAGGGGTGGCCTGTGGTGGCGGACAGGGAGGCACAAAACTGAAGTGGCGGCTGGGCTATGGGTCTTGCGTGAGCAATCCTAGGGTTGGTTTCACTTGGTTTTTAAGGAAGAGAAACTTGCTATTTGGGTATGTGTTTATGGTATGTGTGAGATAGTGTGTGTGAGAGGGGGTGTGCAAAGATGGGGAAAGCTATGTGAGGGTAACAAAAAGAATCCCACATGCATGATACGTGGGAGAAAGATTAGGGATGTGATTAGTTTTAATTTGAAATTCAAATGGATTAAGGGCTAATCAACGGTTGAAATTGATTAGGGGATATCTTCCACTACGGGCATCAGAAAAATAATCCGAAAATACCGGGACGATTGTGGAGATGAGACGCACAGGGTTATGGAGTCTGATCATGCGTCACGCCTATCAAGAATTTATGTAAAATCGGGAACTGCGTTTTGAGATAAAAGACTAAAACGCCCCTACCATTCCAAGTCGTTTTGTGAGAAAACGAGCCACGAAATGACGTTCCCAAAAATTACTATAAAATTCTACACTTCCATACGGTCACAACGGCATATCACATCATATATACCGAAATCAAAAAAGAGCCAAATAAAATACGTGCACGAAAAAGTACGTGCACGTAGAAAATACGAACGGCCGGAAAGCGGCCGTTACAGTCAGGGGCCCACCGCCGAAGTACCACAAGACGTCCGTTAAATAACCAGGGCCCTCCATGGAGGACACCGGAGCAGTCAGCCTCCACATCAAACTGGAAAAAGAAGAACCCGTTCTCGCAGGAGTGGATGTGGATCCCCCTTGATCTTCCATGCCTGCCCAACCCAAGATAGGAGATGCCTGTAGAAGGGCCTAGCCCCCATAACATATCCGATAAGAGTGTTAGACCAACAGCCGGTAGCCTCAATAATTTCGTCCCGAGGGACGTCAACCATCAACCCCAATGGAGTATAGGAAGGGGGAAGAACGGGAGCTCGCAGTAGGAGGGACAGCCCGACTAGAGGAACAGATGTCACGAAAAGAGGGTGTAGAGGAGTAAGAGGATCGCGGGACCAGAGGGGCGCTAGCCCTACGAGGACCAGGTCGATGAGGCAAAGCGCCAAGATTCTGGCAGCCAAAAGGGTGCCTAACCAGTGACGTAGGGGGGGACAGAGTCGGCAGCAACCCCAACGCCGCACACAGACCCCCGACCACCACCACTACCAGCGCAAGCAAGAGCCGAAATGGGCTTACCCCGGCGGTGACGTGAAGTCACTAGAGTCCAACCACCGGGATCACCACCTGCCCCAGCCGAGACTATCTTATAATGCGGTAGAATGCCTCCCATGGAGGAAGATGGCATAATAGGACATAAGCGAGAACAAGAAGAAGAAGCTGCCAAGGATGCTAACCCAAACCCGTGGCCAGGCAGGTCCGACGACTCCAAAGGGGACTGGAGCAGGGGAAGACCAGGAGATCAGATGCTCAAGTTGGACGGTGAGAAACCCGAAGAAGTCGACTGACGATGGCAAGTAACCCAGATCCGACAAGAAACAACGGACCGACCTGAGCAAAAAACAAGAACCGATCCCGATCCAAGATCAAGAATCGATGTAACAAAATCGATCCCGATCAGGCAGGTCCGACCAGCGGTGGAGACAAGCTCAGATCGCTGCTGAATCGTAGGGGGATCAAGGCAGCTATGACCTTTATATATATATATATATATATATATATATATATATATATATATATATACTGTAAAATAGGGATGTTATCAAGAGAAATTGGATAAGAGAATTTGGACAAGAGTATATACATACATATATATATACACATACGTATATACATATACATAGATACATATACATACATGCATATACATACATCTATTCTATAAAATAGGGATGGTATCAAGAGGAACTGGATAAGAGAAATTGGACAAGAGAAATAGGATAAGAGAATTTGGACAAGTGTATACATATACATATATACATGTACATACATACATACATATACATACATACATATATATTCTATAAAATAGGGATGTTATCAAGAGAAATTGGATATGAGAAATTGGAAAAGAGAAATTTGATAAGAGAATTTGGACAAGAGAAATTGGATAAGTGATGAGATTTTGAGAGATAAGAGAAGTGGTGGGGAATTTTGCACATACGACACCGAGTTTTGCAGCTTTGCCCATGGACCCTCCCCACACACACACACACATTTTATTCTTCCCTCCCTTCCCGACCATTTTTTTCAGTCCACGTGCACGTGTGCACGAGTTATTTGCTAGTATATATATATATATAAAGAATGGTCTCCACGGTGGCGGGAGACACAGGTGACCTAATTGGGTTGTGCCGTTGACTCATCGGCAACGGAAGCCAACTTTCAGAAGATCTCTCAAAGGGAGGACATTCCCAGGCGACTCAGGATACAGGCGATTGGAGGACAGTCATGCGAAAGGGAAAAGGCCAAATGTACTCAGCGGATGACAAATGGATTCACGGCGCTCAGCATCCTCCTCGCGGGGTCTATATAGTGAGAGGATGTATCATGCAGGAGATGCGTCGTCCACCGATCAGAGAGAAGGCAAACATCAAAAACCTCAGAGATGGACACCAGGTGCTTGATCGTATTCCCATTAGACCAAAATTTGAAATTAAGATCAATACTTCAGGGGCAAAACCTACATGGTCTGATGTATGTGCTAACAGAAGATTTTATGAGGAGTCGTTAACTATGTGCTATGTTCCCCCGTTTATCAAAGAGGATGTGAACAAAGTTGGAATAGTAATGGGCTCAATGTTGGAGAGGGGGGCTGAGCGTTGGAAGAACACCTTGGTTGGCTATGTTCTAGGTGATGTACCATACTATGGGCAACTAAGGGCTTGGGTAGACTGGCTGTGGAAATTGAAGAAAGGTGTTCAAATTTTCAGTAAAGAGAATGGCTTCTTTTATTTCAGATTCGAAAGTGGTGAGGAATGTGAAAGTATCCTTCACGGAGGGCCATGTTTATTTGATGGACGACTGACTGTCCTGCAAAGATGGAGTCCAAGTTTGAGACATGACAGGGACATGCTATCCACTGTTCCTGTCTGGGCTCAATTCCATGGACTACCTCTCAGCATGTGGACTTTAGAAATATTAAATGTGGCAGCGTCAGTTGTTGGGATTCCTTTGTGCCTTGACAGGGCTACGGCGAAGCTTCAACGGTTGGCGTATGCTAGGTGCCTAGTAGAGGTTGACGCAAAATCCCCTCTTCCAAAAACATTGGGTTTTCAAATGGATGATGGTACCATTATCAATATTGATATAAAGTATGAATGGGAACCACCTAGATGTGGAAATTGCATTTGCTTTGGGCATGGCGAGTCTCAATGCCCAGACCAAATAAAGCTCACTTCAATCCAAAGTGTAGAGGATAAGCCGGGGCACAAGAATGTTGCTGCTGCAACTACTAGCTTACTAGGAGCAGTTCCCCTTGTGGCTGAAGTTACAAACATTACACATAAGGAGCAACATGTTGGGGATGCTCAAAGTTTTCAGCAACAATTACATGCAGGAGTCACTACAAGGGAGAAGCAAGCTACAATTATTGAGGAGGAGCAATCCGAACTAAGGCAGAATGATGCACCAATGACTGGACAAACGCACCTGGGGACAAATTCTGCAATCAACCAACAACCAGACTATAATCATATGAAGAACGCCCCGGTTGCAACCGATACTGGCCTGGCACCACTCAAGGAAGGGAATCATGCAGATGGAGAAAATTTAACAACAGACCAACATACAGCCACCTCAGCTATGCCTATGGCCTCAATGCTAGAAGATGCTATTGATCCGGAAATTGATCTTCTGCCAGGAAAGATAACTATTCCAAATCATGAATGGGAAGAGGAACTTGCTGAGGTCAGAGGGAGTGATGAACCTGTGACTAATGCTATGATTGGTAGTAAGGAATATCCAAATATTGGGATGAAGGAGTCGGTGAATGGGGAAACTGGCAAGCATGCTCCTACGAAGGCCACTTTCTCAAAGAAGTCTGCTGTTCAAGGTGCTACTGAAGGAGGAATACGAAAGAGCTCTCGCTTACAGGACAGAGCTAGTAGTAAGCACACTCTAATCTTATAATTAATGAGCATCTTTATATGGAATACAAGGGGGCTTAATAACCCAATTCGGAGAAGGGATTTACGTGACAGATTAAAGGAATTAAGACCATCTATGGTAATATTACTAGAGACTAAACTAAAAGTAGATACAGGAACTTGGGAAAAATATTTTCCTGCCGGCTGGAGTAAATTTGACAATTCCGCACAACACACTGGGGGCGCATTATTATTGGCTTGGATGATCAAATCTGTTCTTCAACTCTGCTTTCAATCTCACATCAGCACATCAGTTTGAACTGTAAGAATGCAGCAGGGCTATCCGTTATTATTTCTGGCATCTATGCTTCAAACTCGAGTATAACCCGAAGGGAGCTGTGGTGTCTTTTAGAAAGAGATGCAGCAAGTATAGGGGATAAAGCCTGGCTTATAGGGGGTGATGTCAATTGCGTAAGATATGCAAAGGAGAAGTCCCGGGGCAGAAGCTGCAATGTAACAGGTTTGGATGAGTTCAACAATTGCATTACTACTTGCTCTCTGCTGGACATCAAATACATAGGAAAATCTCTAAGCTGGTGTACTAAAAGAATGGGTGCTAGGCGGATTGCTGCAAGGCTTGACCGCTCTCTGTGTAATGCGGATTGGCTCGCCTTATTACCCAATACCATTATGGAATATCTTGACCCACGGACAAGTGATCATTCGCCAATGTTAATTAAAGTGCTGCCCAAGGATAAATCAGATCCGAAGCCCTTCAAGTTTTTTAATGCTTAGGCTAGCATACCTGGCTACAATGAAATTATTGAGAACAACTGGAATCAGTCGGTGGTGTGAGCTCCTATGCATCGCCTATTTATTAAGCTAAAGAATCTTAAAGGCAAGCTGCGGTTCTTGGCACACAATCAACATAATTCCTTCTCTATTGCATCTTGCCACTGGGAACTCGAGGTAGTCTGAAACTCACTTGATTTACACACTAACTCTAAATCCCAGAATATTGAACAGGAATTGGCAAACAAGCTAGCCAACTTAATGGATATTGAGGAGTCAATGCTCAGGCAAAAAAGCCAATAAAATTGGCTAAGCTTGGCTGACAAAAATTCTAAATTCTTCTACTCATCTGTAAGGTCTCGGCAAATACTCAACACCCTGAATCACCTCATTGATGATTAAGGAAATCAAAGCTCCTCGTATGAAGACCTTAGACAAAATGCTCTCCACTTTTATGAAGATCTGTACAATCAAAAGGACTACTGGAATGTGTTCCCAAAGCTCAATCCTAAGAGGAAACTGACCATTGAAGCAGGTAGATGGTTGGAAAGGAGAATTACAAGGGAGGAGATTAACGAAGCGCTGTTCCAAATATGGGTGGATAAATCCCTTGGCCCTGATGGATTTAATAGCTATTTCTATCCGCACAGCTGGAGTGTCATAGGTAAAGATGTTACAGATGCTGTCCTTTCTTTCTTTTCCTCGAGTACTCTTATGCACCCAGTAAATCACACCAACCTAACTTTGGTGCCCAAAAAACAAATGCTTCTAGCCTCGGAGACTATAGACCTATAGTCTGTTGTAACGTAATTTATAAAATTATCAGCAAGGTGATATGTAACAGGCTGAAATTACTTATTCATGAACTGATCTCGGCCAATCAATCTGCCTGTCTGAAGGGTAGGCTCTTATCTGACAGTGCACTCTTAGCCCATGAACAGATTAGAGATTTTAGTAACCCTATGGGTGCCAGGGCTTGTCTCAAGCTGGATTTGAGGAAGGTTTTTGACAGTGCTAACCGTGAATTTATTTATTATATTCTTCACCGCATGGGATTCGACGGGAATTTTGCAGAATGGATTAAGGAATGCATTGCTACCCCTACTTTTTCTGTTATGGTTAATGGCGCCCCAGTAGGTTATTTTGAAGGAAATCGAGGACTTCAGCAGGGTGATCCTCTTTCACCTTATTTATTTGTTATCACAATGGAAGCTTTCTCATTAATGTTAGAAAAGGCTATTGTTGCTCGAAGTATACACCCAATGCGTCGGTTAGGTGCCATCTCACATCTTCTATTCGCTGATGATTTACTGTTATTTTGCCGGGCGAACAAGCTAACTTTTATTGGTCTTAAAACTTTGCTGGAAAATTTCTCAAATCTAACTGGTTTGCATATTAATTGGGAGAAGAGTATATCCATCTTCAGCAAAGGGGCTAAAAATCCTTCTGGGCTATCTGCACTGTTGGGCATCAAATTGGGCACCTCCATCACTACTTACTTGGGCCTACCACTCTCCACTAGATACCCCAAACCATCAATGTACAACAGACTAATTGATAAGTGCAAAAAGAGACTATCGGGATGGTCGTCCTCTTCATTATACATTTTTGGGTGGATTGAGCTGGTCAGGACAGTTATTTACGGCATGGTTATTTTCTGGCTACAAGTCTATCAGATGCCTAAATCCGTCCTTCGATGTATAACTTCGGCATGCAGTAAGTTCATCTTGGGGGGGTACTAAAACCTGGGCTTGGAAGGACTCATGCACCCCAAAAGAGGAGGGTGGAGTATGCATGAGGCTGCTTCCGGATATCAACATCGCAGCAGGTATACGGCTCACATGGCGGATGTTATCTACTAAAGGGCTTTGGGCAAATTATATGAGGGATACCTATAGGGACATTGAGAATTTATTTGCTGCTAAAGAGAGAGCAAGCCAATCAGGAACATGGAAATTCATGAGCAATTGCAGACAACATTCGAAGAGATTAATTGAAAGACAAATAAACGACGGATGTACCACATCATTTTGGTTTGACAATTGGGCAGACTGCGGCCCCTTATGTGACCTAACTGAAGTTCCCCCAGGGGAAGAAATGAAAAAAGTGTCCGAATATAGATCACCTATAGGCTGGACGTTGGGCGCTTTTACACAAAACATACAGCAACTGCTGCCGAATATTAAAATGAATGCGGTACCTGACGTGTGGGTCTGGGCTCCTAGTACCGAATTTACATTCAAGGCTGCCTGGCAAGGAGCACGCCATATAGGTACCATGTTCCCCTATGCTAAACTTATTTGGTATAAACACCATGTCCCCAAAATGTCGTTGACGCTCTTGAGATCATTCCACGGGAAATTATTAACTCGAGACATGCTGATTAAATGGGGTGTGAGTACAAACCCACATTGTGTTTTATGTGGAGATGGTTTGATGAAAGCATAAGTCACCTATTCTTTGAATGCTGCTACACAAAATACATTCAATGCAGGAGTCTCTTAAAATTGGGTGTATCAGACCCCGTTGAGCCTTCTCTCGCTGGAGTTGGGAATTTCTTCCTTGCCCACTTTGCTAGAAAGGACACCATTAGCCTGCTTGCCAAAACAACCCTCTCCTCAATGGTTTGGCATATCTGGAGAGAGAGAGAGAGAGAAATAAAAGAATATTTGAAGCAACCATGAAACCAAATACTACCTATTTGAGGACATATCAGCAGACATCAGGATAATTCTACGAGATCATGAGCCTTCATCTGCAGAGGAGACTTGAGCCATGGATAATTGGGGTTTTATAGATAATGGTTGACTAGATACTGCTAGCATCCATTTGTATCTATTTTTGTTTTGCACTCATTTTTATGTACATTTTTGGTTGAGGTGGTGGTGGGAATTAGTAGGAAGTGACGGTGCTTGTGCCCTCTCCTTCCTCTAACATCTACCACTTCCTTAGATACTGTTTGTATATTTGTTCAGTATGAAACTCAATAAAGACCAACGCTAACTTTTCAAAATACACACACACACACACACACATTGAAAGATTAGTGTATATCTCATTAGTTGGCCAAAATGTACCAAGCTAGAGGAAATTAGATTTGATAGAGGGAGGAGAGGTCACAAGCGCCGTCACTCACTACTATAAATCTTCTCTCCTCTTTCCCAAATGTAGAGCGTGCAAAACAAAACAAAATAAAATAAAATAAAATAAAGTACAATGTTTTTCAACCCATGTCTCTAAAGTCCCAGTTAGCCATAGCTTTAGCAGCCTCTGGGTCATTGCAATCCTGGTCTCTCAAAGAGATTCTGGTATCAGTTGCAATGTCATCAAACAGGTGGTCTTGGCTTTCTTGATGTTTCCAAATATCCTCATGTTCCTCTCTCTCCAAATATGCCATACCATAGCAGCTAGAGTTGTATTGGCAAGCAGATTAAGAACACTCTTTTTAGCGAAATGAGCAAGATAATAGTCCCCCACTTCAGAAAGAGAAGTGGAGATGGTGGCATGGACATGAGAAAGGTCATGTGTAGAATATAGCTAGAGTAACTACATTCAAAGAATAAGTTACTGGTGTTTTCATTCACCCCTTCATCACAAAGCACACAATGACTAGGTGTATCAAGACCTCATTTAATAAGTAGGTCTCTGGTTAGGAGTTTACTTGGAACACTCACAGGAGGGTTAGCACCATTTTAGGAAGGTGATTCTTATGCCAAACTATCTTATAATAGGGAAATAGGGTACCTCTTCTCCTCGTGCCTTCCCATGTGTCTCGATAGTGAAAGGACGAACCTGGTGCCCAAACCCAAGTATCCAAACCTTGCCGAAGTAATGTTTGATGCAGAATGGGATGGATGTGTAAAATTACCGGATCCGTACACCATCCCGAGGGTCCCCAATAGTCACTAACCAGTTTGTTACCATCACCAGAGGGAATATCATATAGGTCATTCATAGGCCCACACAGGAGCTAGTTGTATTGCCAGAAGAGTGTGGAGTTGCCATTCTGTACCTTCCTTTTAACG
Source organism: Scilla litardierei (assembly GCA_030789695.1). Classification (NCBI taxonomy): domain Eukaryota; kingdom Viridiplantae; phylum Streptophyta; class Magnoliopsida; order Asparagales; family Asparagaceae; genus Scilla; species Scilla litardierei. The sequence continues at coordinate 55,399 of JAULAV010001159.1, forward strand.
AGTTTTTGAGAAATACTCCTACAGTGGAGCATAAACTTCCAAGTGCATGACTGAGTGGGTTTGCTTTTAGCTGCATAGAACATATCAGAGTCTCTAAAGCTGCTTCTCATATACTGTGCCCACAGCCCTTTCATAGATAGTAACCTCCAAGTCAATCTGACTCCAGATGCCAGGTTGAGGTCATTAAGTAGTCTCAGCCCTACTCCTCCCTCCTCCTTTGGGGAACAGACACTCTTCCAGGCCCATATGTAAGATGTTCCCCAAATAAATTTCCTGCATACTGAGGTGATGGTGCGAAGAACAGATTTTGGGATGCAGAATGCATGCATCCAAAATAAAATCATGTCATAAATAACTATTCTTACCAATTCAATGCAGCCTGAGATAGATAAGAGAGTTGATGACCAGCCCATAAGCTGCTTCTTGCACGTGTCCACTAATCTGTTGTACACCGAGGCTTTAGGGTATTTAGATGAGAGGGACAACCCAAGGTACGTCGTTATGAAGATGAAAGCTTGATGCCCATATTTTTAGCTAGCCTCGATGGGTCTTTAGTACCCTTTCTAAAGATTGCAGTACTCTTTTCCCAATTTATCTAAAGCCAAGTCAGGTGAGAAAAATCTTATACCTGGCATTTGAGACCATCTATAGAATGTTTGTTATCACGGTAGAAGACAAGTATATCGTCTGCGAAAAGAAGATGGGATATAGAAACTGTGCGTGTCATAGGATGGATAACATGCCCTACAGTAGCCTTGGCAACCAGCAGTGAGAAGGCTTCCATTACTGTAACAAAAAGGTAAGGGGAGAGAGGGTCCCCCTGCCTTAGCCCTATATTACCATCAAAGAGCCCAAAAGGTGAACTGTTTACCATTACTGAGAAGGAAGGGGTAGAGATGTATTCCCTAATCCAATTTGTGAATATTTTGCCAAAGCCAAAACTGAAGCAGGATGAAGTAAATAAACTCCCTATTCACGTTGTCAAATGCGTACCTCAGATCCAGTTTGATGCAGGCTCTTGCCCCATGGGGTTGCTGAAATCCCGAATCTGTTCATGTGGAAGAAGAGCGCAATCTGATATGAGCTGTCCCTTAAGAAATGCTGCCTGGTTTGGGGAGATGAGTTCATGGATGAATTCTCTGAGCCTGTTGCATAAAGCCTTACTGATTACCTTATAGATCACATTACAGCAAGCAATTGATCTATATTCACCCAAGCCAGTAGCATTAGAATTCTTGGGTACCAAAGTGAGGAATGTGTGGTTTATATGGCGCATCATGAAGCTTGAGCGAAAGAACGACTGAACAGCTTCTATTATGTCACTTCCAATCGTTCCCCAATTTTGATGACAGAAAAAACCATTATATCCATCCGGTCCTGGAGCTTTGTCAGAACCTATCTAAAAAGCTGCTGCTCTAATCTCCTCAACTGGGACACGCCGTTGCATCCAGTCAGCTGTATCAGAAGTAAGCTTACGTCTCAGAATTAGTTGAGGAAACACGTTCCAATAGTGGTCTTGATTGTATAATCTTTCATAGAACTTTGGCGCATCGACTTTTAATTCATCAAATGCGCTGCTCTGTTTGCCATCCGCATCAACTAAATGCCCTAGGCTATTGTACCATTGTCTGGTCTTAATCGCCATGTAGAAAAATTTTGTGTTCTTATCTGCGAGGCTAATCCAATCTTGGCGACTCTTCTGCCTGAGCATTTCCTCCTCCATTCCTAGAAAATCTGCCAGTTTGAGGGAAAGTTCGCGCTCCTTATACTGCAAGGCTGGGTCCAAATGGATTGCTACATTGCCTCTGAATTCTTCAAGCTACCGACGGCACCTTGTAAATTAATCCTGAGCCACATGATCCTTGGCCCAATCTCTGCGCTCATTTTTCAATCACCGCAATTTTGTGCTAACACGTTGCATAGGGGAGCCGGGAGAAAATCGTGACAATCTAGATTCGATGAGTTCTTTGCAACCAGAGCATCGCATCCAATGATTGAAGAATTTAAATGGCTTGGGTTTGGAAGATACCTTGGAGTAGAACTTGATCAACATCGGGGAGTGGTCGCTCATGCGTGGATCCAGATATTCTACAAAGGACTCTGGAAGCTTATTGAGCCAGTCTTAGTTACAAAGGACTCGATCCAATTGGGCTGCAATATGCCCAACTCTAACCCTATTGTAACACAAACTCAACTTCTGTCCAACACTTTTGAGATCGAACAGTGCGCGACGATTCAGGCAGTCATTGAATGCATCGGTTACATCTGTATTTAGCCTGCACACACCTACTTTTTCCATTGTGTAGCATACACAGTTGAAGTCGCCCCCACTAGCCATGAATCACCACTGATATTTGCTGCATCCGCTACCAGATTCAGCCACAAAATTTGCCGATCTGTGCTGAGGTTGGATGCATAGACCGCCGTGAAAACAAGAGGAAACTGCCTGCATTAAGACATCGAATTGAGATATGTTGGGGACTAGAGGTCATCACCGTGCATTGCCATTCAGCGGGGTTAAACCCAATAAGAATACGCCCTCCTCTTTGTTATGGGAAATTGTTGATTGACTTATAGTTTTTTGGGAATAAAGTTGTGAGCTTGCTTGAACCTACTTTCAACTTTGGCTCCAACATGGCTACAATAGAAGGCTTCAATGCCTTAAGCCTATCATGCAGATATCTACGCCTGATGTAATTATTGAGACCCCGTGCATTCCATATGATGATTGTCATTTATTAAGATGGGTGGTTGTCGACCTAGAGCCCCTTCCTTAAGTCTCGAGCTCTTCCTACTCTCGCCAGCAACAGAGCTGTGAGGGAAGTCTTTCTTCTGTAGATTAGATTTTATGCTATCAGCCTTCCTCGTCAACATTTCCTGCTCTTCCTCCTAGACTGGATTAGCAACTATAAGAATAGTAGGCAATTTGTCTATTCCAGTATCCACTGAATCATCAAGTAGAAAGGGCCATGGCCTAGTTGTGGGAGCATTGTCATGACTCACCACGGTCGTAGTAGGAACCCGCTTGTCCCCCAGCTGAGATCCCTTACAACAATTATCTGTAGATTTCTCAACCTCAACCTTAACGGTCGTAGCAATACCCGATACGGGCGTAGCATGTCCCATCACCACAGTCATTGGGTGACAGAGGGACACGTTCGTATGGTGATAGGGAGCAATGGCCTTAGGGTGATAGGGAGGCAAGAAGCCACGGTCGTAGGGAGGCCGGCCTCTTTGTCATCTACAAGACTAGGCCCATCCTTGGTGGTGATACCCTCACCATTCAAACTTCCTACAGTAGAGGTACCCACTTCATTACTCCCCTCTGTTTGCTTGGGACTTCTTTCAAAAATAAACCCCTCAACTCCTCTGCATATGTTCTTATTTGTGTTGACATCAACTTCCCCATCAACAAAGCCAGCCACAAAAACTGGGTTAGACCCCCTCTCAATCTCAATATTACACATACCAAAAGAAGAATGCACTGGTATCTTCCCTGAATTCTCAGTAATCTTCGATGTATCACCCACGATGTTTTGGATTGAATGAAGCTTCACTGCTGCAGGGCAATGGTTATCAAAATGGCCAAAGCAGATGCAATGACTACATCTAGGGACTGCCCTTCAATTTTCACTCCTATTGACATTGTGGACCCATCATCAAGTTCCATAACTACAGAATGGGGAAGGGGGTGCTTCACATCAACATCAACCAGGCATCTAGCATAGGATATTCTTTCTAATATTGATGTCGATCTATCCAGGCACAATGGCGATCCGATAACTGATGCAATGATATTCAGAATTTCCAACGTCCACATGCCAAGCGGAAGACCGTGGAGTTGAACCCACACCGGCACAGAGGATAGAATGTCTCTATCATGACGGAGGGTGGGACTCCATCGTTGTAGAATAACAAATTGCCCATTGATCACTCCTTATTTTACACCTTTTTTTCCGCATGTTTGCATGCCATTTAGATCGCCCAAATCATGTTTTTCACGATATATCGACGATATTGCGATGCTTTTCACGATTTGTTGTTTTTGTCGCATTTCAGGTGATTTGGCGCGATTTGGAGTGATCTCGAGATGCGCTTACTCTAGACGGCCACCGACGACCTCCCCGAGGGGTATTTTGCTGTTGGAGAGGAGCGGAAGAAGAATGGACGTCGCAGGAGCGACGAGGAGGCCAAAATAAGCAGAATGGGCATTTTTTGTGTCCCACTCGGCCGAGTGGAGGAGCCACTCGGCCGACCAGCGAGACACTGCTCGGCCGACCCGTTCAGACACGATTTCCATGTGTACTCGGCCGAGCGACGGAGACCACATCGGCCGAGTGACGATACCACGTCCGCCCGAGTGGCGCCCAGACGAAGCCCCTCCAAAATATCGAAGTTACTGTTTTTCGGCCACCTGAGCTTCAGAAGACCCACTCGGCCGAGTGGTAAACCACGTCCGCCCGAGTGCAGTGAAGCCATCGGCCGAGTGACGACAACTCACTCGGCCGAGCCGCCCCCGAACTGAAGACCCCTGAAGCCCCCGACTTACTGGAAAATGACAGGGTTTTCACTTGGCCGAACGACTTTTGTCACTCGGCCGAGTGCGATGCGCTGCCTGTAGCGAAATTTGCGGAAAACAGGCTGTGCAGGGGCGTTTTGGTCAGGATTTTTGGACGATTTTGAGGGCTATTTAAGCCCTGTTTTTACCCTAGTTTAGGGAGCCATCTCTTAGATTTTTTTGCAGCTTTTTGAGACTACTTTTTGGTTTTATTATTTGTGATTGGAGAAGAGGAAAAACTTGGATTTTTGTTGGAATAATTGAAGAACTACATTGGTTTGCATCTCTCTTCCCCAAAAACTCTATTTTTATTGTTTATATCATTGTTGTGATGAATTCCATTGCCTATTTCATTGATTATTTTTGTGCTATTGCTATGATTTGTGAGTAGTCTCCACGTCTTGGGGCGTGGGGATGAACCCTACAAGCCCTATTTCCTATTTGTGTTGAATTGGTAGAAATTGAGCTAGAATAGCTATTAGGGATTAGATTGGGATCGATTTACTACGGATAGCTAGGTATTCATATCAATTGGGATTTGCAAGAGATTGGATCCCAATTTGATAGGAAGCCCTAGAAATCCGAATTGGGTTGGAGTCGGATTTTCGAAGTATCCGTTTGCAAGAGATTGGACCGATACTAGGATTTCCGGTTGCAATTTCGTGCCGATACTCGTTTGCAAGAGATTGGACGGGTAGGAACTATCTCAATCTAGATCGTGGACCGAGTTTGCAAGGGATTGGACTCGGTGCACGATTGAACGATGATGTTGATCCTAATGCTAGCTTTCCTAGGTTAGGGTTTGCAAGAGATTGGACCCGAACCTAGGATAGCTATAGACCGGCAACAGCGCGAGAGCGTGAGCTTGGTTCTACATTTAGTTGCAACTAGTTCATCCAAATTCTCATTCTAGCAATTTTGATACCGACGAACCACATTTATGAAATACGGTGAGTAGCGGGAATTCCCCATTCCCTAGACGTTCTTTATTTGATTTGATATTTCGCACACTTGTCTGACGATTGTGACAGGATCACCCAAGGCAATTCTCTCTATTCTTAAATAGCCAGGTTGATTAGGAGCAAGCACGGTCATTCGTCCTCCCTGTGTTCGATACCAGCTCGCCGCTATACCGTGCGCTTGCGGTAAAACTACAACCGTTCTTTGGGTCACATCCCGGAGCGATCAAGTTTTTGGCGCCGTTGCCGGGGAGGCGATTGCGTTTGATTCTTATTCACCCTAGCTATTCTTTTTCTTTTTATTATTATCATTATTTTTATTTCTTATTTCTTGCCTAACCCTTCCACGGTATTAATCATTTCTTTGAAACTCTGTTTCCCCTGTGCATGAACACGAGATCTACGGCGGACCCAGAAGACTTATTATTTGATCCCGAGATCGAACGTACCGCGCGGAGACTTAGAGCGGAAAAGAGACAAGATCCGGAAGGGAGGTATATGACCAACCCGGAAACTCCTGAAGAATTGGAGGCAAGGATGGCAAGGATAATCTCTATTCGAGATAGGCTTCGGCCTAAGACTTCTTCTACCACCTCATCCCTTGCCATGCCGGGGTTGGCGGCTGACAAGAACTTCGAGCTAAAGACTGGATTGGTGGTTTTGATGCAACAAGACCCATTTCATGGGAACGCATATGAGAACCCCCACTACCACATCCAACTATTCTTGTCGAAGTGCGCCACATTCCAGATGCCGGGGGTCTCCAACGATGCTATCAGACTGCGTCTCTTCCCCTTTACGCTAAAGGACAAGGCACTCTATTGGTTGAGGACGCAAGCTGAGGGTGTCTTCACCACTTGGGACGAGTTGGCGAGTGCATTTATTGACAAATTTTATCCGCCATCCAAGACGGTGAAGATCCGGAGCGCTCTCATGTCCTTCAAGCAAGGACCACAGGAGACGCTCTATGAAGCATGGGAGCGTTTTAAGGATTTGCAGCATCAATGCCCGCACCACAGTATAGAGGATTGGGAGCTAGTTCATAGCTTCTACAACAGTCTCCAACCGGGGACCAAGCAAATTATTGATGCCGCGGCGAATGGTGCAATCTTGTCAAAGACTCCTGAGGAAGCTACGACCCTAATTGAGGAGATGGCCTCAAATAACCAACAATGGGGCGATGAGCGAGGACACTCCACATCCTCCTTAAAGCCAACTAGCATCTACGAGGCGAAGGCCGTAGCGGAGCTCACGAGCAAATTCGATTCTCTCCACAAGGTGGTGGAGAGATTGGAGAAATTTATCACGGAGCCCCAAGGAGCACCTTCCACCTCCGCGCCGACCAACCAAATGTGTGATTGGCAAGACCAATCTCAAGCCATGTACGCGGGAGGAGAGCAAGGAGAAGGATCCTTAGAGCAAATACAATATGTTGCGGGGAACCAAGGGTATTGGTCCAATCCGGCCGCAAGAAATCATCCGGGATTCTCCTACGCCAACAATGAAGGAGCCTTGAACCCGCCACAACCACCGCCTCAACAAGCTCGACCACCACCACCCCAACATCAAAACTATCCACCGAGGGGGCCTACTCAACAAAACTTTCAACCGAAGCAACAAGTTCCACCATATAGGCCTCCCGGATACAACCAAGGGTGGAGGAATCAAAATCAAAACCCTCCACAAGCTCCACAACGATCCGACTTCGAAACTAGAGTGGAGGCGTTCATGGTCGAGCAAAATAAGGTGAATGCTACTTTGAAGGCGGGGCAAGAATCTCTTAATACCGTAGTGGCTCAAATATCGGAGCAATTGGCGTTGCTCAATCGGAACACTCAAAGATTGCCGGCGCAACCGGAGCAAAACCCACGGGGCAACACGGGCCACATCAATGCCGTAGTTGTCGTTACTACTAGAGGCGGGAAGGACACCACCCCCGCTATGATTCCTACCGAGGAGGCCGTGGAGGAAAGCTTGGAGCCGGTTGAGCCGGTAGTTGAGGTTGATAAGGAGAAGGAGCCACATGACAAGGAGAAATCTAGAGCGGAAAAGTTGATTGAGGAAAGGCGCTTCATGCCACCGGTCCCATTCCCCCAAAGACTAGCGAAAGCGAAAATGGAGAAAAGGCTAGCGAAATTCCTCGAGTATCTAAGAGGAGTTAGCCTCAATATTCCCTTCCTCGACGCCATCGTCGAGATCCCCACGTATGCTAAATTCTTGAAGGACTTGATTTCGGGGAGGAAAAAGAAGGAGAAGATCATGCTAGCCGAGGAGGGCTCTTGGTTCACCAAGAGAGAGAAGGAGCCGGCAAAATTTAAAGATCCGGGGAGTTTTCGGATTCCTTGCACTTTGGGCGGCGTGCCTCTTCAAAAGGCATTGGTCGATCTTGGGGCTAGTGTGAGTCTCATGCCCCTCTCCATGTTCTTAAAGCTTAACACCGGGACAAAGTTGAAACCCACCGACATGCGCATTCAATTAGCCGATGGCCGGATAACAAGGCCGGTGGGGATTGCCGAAGACATCCCACTTCAAGTCCCGGGTGGAATATGCTTGCCATGTGACTTCGTCATCATGGACGTTAAGGAGGAGGGAGACACCTCATTGATACTTGGACGCCCATTCCTCGCCACCGCCGGAGTCATCGTCGACGTGCGCGAAGGTACCTTAACCTTAAACATCGGCAACATCGAGGTGGAGCTCCACATTCCTAAGGCAATGAAGCACATGCCTTACCACGAGGAGCTTGATTACATGGACCTCCTTGATGAGGTGATAGAGGAGGCGATTCCTCACTCAATCGGCGCTCTTTTTGATGAAGAATTTGAAGAAGGCCCGGATTTAGGCCGAGATGAAGAGAATAAAGATGATTCCCCCGACTTCTCCGCTGATGAAGATGAAGGCGATGCTGATGTCGCAAGGATTTGAGAGCTCTGCAAGCTCTCGAAATTAAAGTCTCCAAAGAAAGCTCCGCCGGTACGGAAATCGGCATCGCCGGTTAAGCCGTTGACCCGGGCAAATGCTAGCTTGGGGGAGCCTCCCCCCAACACTATTCGAGATAGGAGACCTCCGAGGGAGAACGCTACGCCGCCACGTCCAAATCCAAGCGCGCTCCCCGGGAAGTTTGACGGGTGCATCTCATATGCACCAAACATCCCGCATTGATTGAAAATTATAGGGGGTCGAGCTCACGACCTAAAACGAGCGCTTGTCGGGAGGCAACCCGACGGTTTTTGCTTTATTTTTACTTTTTCTTTATTTTCGTTTTAGAAATTTTTAATGTTTTGAGTCATTCGACCAAAAATTTCGTGATAACGGGTCCTATTTTTCTTGACAGGAGAGGAGATAGGTAGATCCATCATGAGGAGGATGAACGAGATGACGAGGAGCGCCCCAAGAAGGCGCTCGACGCTTAGGAGGAGGATGAAATCGACTGGAGGAAGAAAGACGGAGTTTAGAGCCAAAACGAAGACAAACAGCAGAAATTAAGGCTCACTCGGCCGAGCATACTAGTCACTCGGCCGAGTACACAAGTTCGTCCGGCCGAGCCGCTCACGAACGAGGGAAGTCTGCTGAACCCAACTCTCTGTTTATTTTCTTGATTTCGATATAACTGCTACTCGGCCGAGTACCTTTGTTCACTCGGCCGAGTAAAACGGATACCCTCCTAAGGCGAGTCATGCCGAGTAGCTTGAGTCACTCGGCCGAATGGACTTACGTCACTCGGCCGAGGCTGGCAAAGCCACTCGGCCGAAGCGATATCGGGGAGAAAATTTCTATTGCCTCGCTCGGCCGAGTGAGCACGTCACTCGGCCGAGTCGTAACTTTCTATTATATAAGTGGCGAGGGGGCGCGGATTTCGAAATCGCAAATCCCAAATCCGCCCGCGCCCCCTCAGCTACCCTCGCCCGATCTCGCTTCACCCAGCCCCCACTCGCCCGACCAAGCCCGTGCGTGCCGCCGCTCGGCCAGCCACCGCCGGCCGACCGTCACCGCACCCCGCCCGAGTCGCCGCCGGCGGCCTCGTCTCCGATCGCCTCCGGTATAGCTTGATTTGCCCGTTTTCTCCTCTTTTTGCGTATTTTTCGAGGATCAGTGTATTAATCGAACCCCTAACCCGAATCAATTCCCATATCTATCTGTTATACCCCTATTGCTCCATACATTTTGATTATTACTCGCTGATATCTCTTTTTCATGCGCAGGTTGCTTATTGGAGCTTAGGGGAGCCTAGGGGAGCTTCTACGGGCTGTTTTGGACTTCGTGGAGGCGCGGACTTCGCACGCTTCCACCGCTTAGCACTCGCGGCGTGTTTTGGTACACTCTTTCCATTCTTTTTGCACACGCCACACTTTTTCACTTTTCGGCGCGCTCGGGGCCGATATGCCGCCCCGGACACGGCCGCGGACGAGGAGACCTTCCGCTAAGCGGAAGAGGTCGGATGACGCCGGCCCCGTCCACGAGGCGGAAGAGTCTCCTCCTCCTTCCCCCACACACGCCGTCCACCCAGCACAGCCTGCAGGCCCCGCACACCCCGCACAGCCTGCAGTGCACCCACAGCCCGCACAGCCTCCCCCTGCCGATCCACAGCCACCACCACCGGCTCCACTGGTCGGTCCACTCGGGATTACGTTCCGAGACGACGCACACCGCGCCGTCTTCGAGCGTATCTCCCAGCGCTCGATCGTACCCTCCAGGTTTGCACACCTCGCTGACCTAGGACGCCTGGGGGTACTTGAGGGGATGCTCACGTTGTACGACAACGTGGGTTGGCGAGATTTTCTGCAGGTGTCGGCGGATACTTTTACCCGTCCGACACTTGAGGTTTTGAGTTCGATTTCCCGGACCGATGAGGGATGCTCATTCCGGTTCATGGATCGAGAGTGCCAGGTCACTCTCGATATGATGAGAGCATTTTTCTCTTGGCCCGCCGTCCCCGGAGCCGATCGCGGTTACGGCCCCACACATATCCCTCCACCCTCTTTCGACGCCGGTGCCTTCTGGGCACGTATCACGGGTCTCCACGCCGCCTTTGACCCTAGTAGGGCCAAGGCCTCGGCCATCGTACATCCCTGCCTTCGCATTGCTCAGCGCCTTATGGCGACGACATTTTTGGCCAGATATGAGCCGGGCACGATGTCTACGCCAGAGCTTTACATGCTCTACGCGATGACACGTCCCAGAGCTCTATCTAGGGATGGAGATGAGCTGGTCCCCGCCGTCGTGATCGATATCGCGGCATGGTACTTAGACCGCATCATTGTATCGGTGGGCGCTCGCTCACCGATATGCTGCGGCGGCCTGATTACCTTGCTGGCTCTTATGACCGGCGAGGACTTCCCCGACAACTTGCGATGCGTCCCGGGCCCCACCTCTTTGTCGATAGATGTTATGGCCCGGATGAAGATGCTTCGTCCGCATGGTGAGCGTCACTGGGTCTGGTTGCACGGCCCTTTCGGTGCAGACTACATGATTCTCCCGAGCCCAGCTCGGACCCAGATTGCACCGGCCCACGTTGACTGGCTCCCCGTGATGGATGTCCTCATCCCCGCTGCGTACTTGCTCGAGGCCGAGGAGGCCGAGCAGGCCCCCGTTCCCCCTGTAGACCCTGCTGCACACCCTGCCGAGCCTGCTGCCGACCCTGCTGCCGAGCCCGTTGACCCTGTGGCCCCTCAGCCCATACCAGATGTTTCCGCTGCTCCTGACACCGCTGTCGGTGTCGAGAGCACCTTTGCTGAGCCCACCCCCACCACTTCCGAGGCTGTCACCACCACTCCCACCACCACCTCCGGCCCTCTGTCCGTCGAGCCTCTTTGCTCCGCTCTCCCCGAGCGCCCGCAGACCTTTGTTGAGAGTGGAGAGCCCTCATTCGCCGCGGTCGTGGAGACCATGGCTAGCATGATCTCCGCTGGGATTGCGCCTTTCGGTCCACACACTTCCACCCCAGCGGTAGAGTCCTCTGTCTCCACAGCTGCCGTATTCTCTGAGAGCGTCGTGGCGTCTGTCCACACTTCTGTGCCACTGACCTCTCTAGCCGCCTCGCAGCCGCTTTTGTACTCTTCTCTCGCTGCCGCCGCCTCCACTTCTCACCGCCCACCCCGACCTCACACTGAGGCCCGGACCACTTTTGCAGGCGCGGCACCTTTTGTCCCCTTCCCTGCTGAGCCCGTTACATACTCCACTCACGTGCGCCAGCCTCGCCCTGCGCAGCCCCGACCGGTGCGTCCCTCTGCACCATCACCGCCCGACACTGTACTGCAGAGCATACGTGCTCTTGAGTTGGCGGTGAGTGGTCTTAGAGGAGACCTTAGGACCCTGTCCTCCACCGTCTCTGCGATGGCTAGACGCTTCGAGCTGATCCCCCAGATCCACTACTGCCTTACACAGGTCTTAGAGCGTCTCCCGCGCGTACCCCCACCCACCCAGCAGGTTCCCACACACACTTCCACACACACTAGACCTGCTTCCACTTCCACGCCCACCCCAGCTCAGCAGCCCGCCCAGCCAGCACCACCCTCACGACCTCCGCCTCAGGACGGAGACGGCGCGGCACCACCTTCTTAGGCACTCTTGATGCCTTGATCCATTCCTGCCGTTGTGCTGCCCGTCTCTGCTGGGTCTTGACGCACTTTTGTCCACCCCCCCTCCCCTCACTTATTTTGGGATTATATTTTTGATCATATCTTTTTGTGCATATCATATCATATCTACTTGGGATTCTCATTTTGATCGCATCTATATATATCTTTTTTGGGAGAGAGGGAGAGTTTTTGGTGCCGCATTTATTTTCGTATCACTCTTATCTGTGCATACATCATTTCCGCATCATATTTTCATTTCTTTATTTTTCCTTTTATTATCTTTTTTCTTCCCATCATGCATACATCCTCACTTGCCCCTCACATTACTTGTCTCTCTGTGTGACACACTTTGCACATTGAGGACACTGTGCCGTTTAGCTTGGGGGAGTGAGTTCTCACGTTCTTTTTCGATTCGTCACCTTTATTTTCAGTTTTTCACCCCGTTTTTTCACTTTTGCACTCATTTTTCGTTTATTTTTCTTTTATTTTGCCATGCATCACGTTTTTCTTACTTTCCTGTGTGCCGCATTGCATAGTTCTATTTTCCTTTTATCTTTACTTCTTTCTTTTTTTCATCTCATGCTAGAGATGAATTTTCTGTGATGATGTCTACGTGGAGTTAGCTTATTCTATATGCATGCTATATTTGTCATGTCTTAGATTTCATTTCTGATATCATATGCTATGACTTGCTTTGCATTTAGGAGTAGTAACCCACACTTTTTCCGCATGAAAATGGATGAAATTTTAGTATTAGCTGAGCCTAAATATTCATATGTATGCTATCACAGAAAACACACCAAGATTCACGCATTGAATGCTTACATCTGGAGTACTGATTTCTTTTCCTTTATCACTTCTGTATGCATGAATTGTACACTTCACTTCAGGATGATTGAATGATGTTAGCTATGATAAATCTGGATTAGTTAGCTTTTTTGTGATCGAAACTGAGTAGATTAGATTACCCTGCTGAAGTTGTCGTGCATGTCTTATAGAGTGAGCCGAGAGCTATATATATTTCTTTCTCCACAAATCTTGAACATCATTTCTCTACTTTTAAAAATCATTGGTGAATCTCCCCTTAGTGATTCTATTTTATGGCATTTCCCCCGCTATTAATTCCTAGCTCCAAATCCCTTCTTCCAAAATAATAATAATAATAATAATAAAAGAGAGAAGAACATTCCTGTATATCATTATCTCTCTCTGAGTTGGGATCATTGTGTATATATTTCTTATTTCGAAAAAAAAAGAAAAGAAAAAAAAAGAGAGGAAAAATCCTCAATAAAAGATCCCATCTCACTTTCTTTCTTTCTTCTTTCTCTTCTTTGCCTTTGGAGCTATATAAAAATGGGGATGTAAATATTTTTGTGCCACCACGCTTATAGATAAGCTTGGGGGAGGGGATCCATTGATGTGTGAGAGAGTGACTACTTGACATTGCACGACAACCTAGGCTAAGTAATATTCTATACTCGGTGAGATTGTTTCTAGCTTTACGAAATCCAGAAATCTAAGCCTAGCGTTCATTTCATGAAATCCATACTTTTCTATTCTCTCTATTCTATGATGTGATACTCTTATACTCCAGATAGAAAGCGTTCAATTGAAAAGTGTGTGATCTGAGATTTGTATACCGCTTTAGATGATTCAGGCGATGTTAATTTTAAAATTATTCCGTTTTTCATGATTATACCGTTGTTCGTGGGTTTTCTATTTTCTACTTGCACTATTATACTATGATATCAAAATAAGATTCTTTGACATGTATTTCTCACTCGGAGCATGCTATATGAGTAAGTGAAACCCACGTCCTGAGAAAATGATCTAGCATTCTACCTCTTCACTTCTTTCTTTCTTTCTTTCTTTATTTTCATTTGGTTTTCATTCTTCTTCGTTTTTCATTTTTTCGTTTTTCGCCGTTTTCGTTTTCCGAATCCACCGGGTTCGCCTTTTACTTATCTTCCTCGAGGACGAGTAAGAGGCAAGCTTGGGGGATTTTGATCACTCCTTATTTTACACCTTTTTTCTGCATGTTTGCATGCCATTTAGATCGCCCAAATCATGTTTTTCACGATATATCGACGATATTGCGATGCTTTTCACGATTTGTTGTTTTTGTCGCATTTCAGGTGATTTGGCACGATTTGGAGTGATCTCGAGATGCGCTTACTCTAGACGGCCACCGACGACCTCCCCGAGGGGCATTTTGCTGTTGGAGAGGAGCGGAAGAAGAATGGACGTCGCAGGAGCGACGAGGAGGCCAAAATAAGCAGAATGGGCATTTTTTGTGTCCCACTCAGCCGAGTGGAGGAGCCACTCGGCCGACCAGCGAGACACTGCTCGGCCGACCCGTTCAGACACGATTTCCATGTGTACTCGGCCGAGCGACGGAGACCACATCGGCCGAGTGACGATACCACGTCCGCCCGAGTGGCGCCCAGACGAAGCCCCTCCAAAATATCGAAGTTACTGTTTTTCGGCCACCTGAGCTTCAGAAGACCCACTCGGCCGAGTGGTAAACCACGTCCGCCCGAGTGCAGTGAAGCCATCGGCCGAGTGACGACAACTCACTCGGCCGAGCCGCCCCCGAACTGAAGACCCCTGAAGCCCCCGACTTACTGGAAAATGACAGGATTTTCACTCGGCCGAGCGACTTTTGTCACTCGGCCGAGTGCGATGCGCTGCCTGTAGCGAAATTTGCGGAAAACAGGCTGTGCAGGGGCGTTTTGGTCAGGATTTTTGGACGATTTTGAGGGCTATTTAAGCCCTGTTTTTACCCTAGTTTAGGGAGCCATCTCTTAGATTTTTTTGCAGCTTTTTGAGACTACTTTTTGGTTTTATTATTTGTGATTGGAGAAGAGGAAAAACTTGGATTTTTGTTGGAATAATTGAAGAACTACATTGGTTTGCATCTCTCTTCCCCAAAAACTCTATTTTTATTGTTTATATCATTGTTGTGATGAATTCCATTGCCTATTTCATTGATTATTTTTGTGCTATTGCTATGATTTGTGAGTAGTCTCCACGTCTTGGGGCGTGGGGATGAACCCTTCAAGCCCTATTTCCTATTTGTGTTGAATTGGTAGAAATTGAGCTAGAATAGCTATTAGGGATTAGATTGGGATCGATTTACTACGGATAGCTAGGTATTCATATCAATTGGGATTTGCAAGAGATTGGATCCCAATTTGATAGGAAGCCCTAGAAATCCGAATTGGGTTGGAGTCGGATTTTCGAAGTATCGGTTTGCAAGAGATTGGACCGATACTAGGATTTCCGGTTGCAATTCCGTGCCGATACTCGTTTGCAAGAGATTGGACGGGTAGGAACTATCTCAATCTAGATCGTGGACCGAGTTTGCAAGAGATTGGACTCGGTGCACGATTGAACGATGATGTTGATCCTAATGCTAGCTTTCCTAGGTTAGGGTTTGCAAGAGATTGGACCCGAACCTAGGATAGCTATAGACCGGCAACAGCGCGAGAGCGTGAGCTTGGTTCTACATTTAGTTGCAACTAGTTCATCCAAATTCTCATTCTAGCAATTTTGATACCGACGAACCACATTTATGAAATACGGTGAGTAGCGGGAATTCCCCATTCCCTAGACGTTCTTTATTTGATTTGATATTTCGCACACTTGTCTGACGATTGTGACAGGATCGCCCAAGGCAATTCTCTCTATTCTTAAATAGCCAGGTTGATTAGGAGCAAGCACGGTCATTCGTCCTCCCTGTGTTCGATACCCGCTCGCCGCTATACCGTGCGCTTGCGGTAAAACTACAACCGTTCTTTGGGTCACATCCCGGAGCGATCACCCATCAAATAGCCAAAGCCCTCCATGCAAAATCCTTTCATTTTCCTCTGCTCATTCAAACTTGAAGAAAAAGATCTGTTATCAAGACTATAAAGTTGAATACCTTTCCTGAGTCTCCAGAGACGATCCATCCAAGCCCGAAGCTGCCCATAGTATGGAACATCTCCTAGTACATATCCCACCAAAGTGTTCTTCCATTGTTCCGCCCCACTAGCCAATAGAGAGTTAGCCACTCTTGCAATGGCCGAGCCATCTTCCTTGATAACCGGAGGGATGAAGGACATGGCAATGGACTCTTTATAAGTTCTCCTATTAGCACACATATCCGACCAATATTGCTTTGCCACATTGGTATCAATCTTGATCACAACTTTGGGTCTCACAGGCAATTTGTCATGCACCTTTCGCTCGCCTACAGCTTGAGCATTTTCCTCGTAACTCCTTGGTTATTGACCTACGATCACCTTTGGCGATTAATGGCTTGATACCATCCTCTGCCATATCGATTCGACCCTCCATCCTGAGGTTGCCTGATGCCACCCAATCGCACCTTGCTCTTGTCACTTCTTCTTGAGATCAGCTTCCAACCACCCCCAATGTCGGCTACATCAGATGCCGCAATGTCAACACCCAAGCCCAAATCTCCAGTTTCCATGTTGCTCTCCCCAGATGGGCATGTGGTCTTCAACGGAATGTTGCCGGAGCCCCCGCCGCCAGGGTCCCCCAAGTCACCAAATCTCATCTCGATATATATATATATATATATATATATATATATATATATATATATATATATATATATATATATATATATCTATATCTATCTCTCTCTCTCTCTCTCTCTCTCTCTCTCTCTCTCTATTATAAAAGAGGGATGTCATCAAGAGAAATTGGATAAGAGATATTGGACATGAGAAATTGGATAAGAGATATCTATATTATAAAAGAGGGATGTTATCAAGAGAAATTGGATAAGAGATATTGGACAAGAGAAATTGTATAAGAGATATCTATATTATAAAAGAGGGATGTTATCAAGAGAAATTGGATAAGAGATATTGGACAAGAGAAATTGGATAAGAGATATCTATATTATAAGAGAGGGATGCTATCAAGAGAAATTGGATAAGAGATATTGGAAAAGAGAAATTGGATAAGAGATATCTATATTATAAAAGAGGGATGTTATCAAGAGAAATTGGATAAGAGATATTGGACAAGAGAAATTGGATAAGAGATATCTATATTATAAAAGAGGGATGTTATCAAGAGAAATTGGATAAGAGATATTGGAAAAGATAAATTGGATAAGAGATATCTATATTATAAAAGATGGATGTTATCAAGAGAAATTGGATAAGAGATATTGGAAAAGAGAAATTGGATAAGAGATATCTATATTATAAAAGAGGGATGTTATCAAGAGAAATTGGATAAGAGATATCTATATTATAAAAGAGGGATGTTATCAAGAGAAATTGGATAAGAAATATTGGACACGAGAAATTGGATAAGAGATATCTATATTATAAAAGAGGGATGTTATCAAGAGAAATTGGATAAGAGATATTGGACAAGAGAAATTGGATACGAGATATCTATATTATAAAAGAGGGATGTTATCAAGAGAAATTGGATAAGAGATATTGGACAATAGAAATTGGACAAGAGATATCTATATTATAAAAGCGGGATGTTATCAAGAGAAATTGGACAAGAGATATTGGATAAGAGATATCTATATTATAAAAGAGGGATGTTATCAAGAGAAATTGGATAAGAGATATTGGACAAGAGAAATTGGATAAGAGATATCTATATTATAAAAGAGGGATGTTATCAAGAGAAATTGGATAAGAGATATTGGACAAGAGAAATTGGATAAGAGATATCTATATTATAAAAGAGGGATGTTATCAAGAGATATTGGATAAGAGATATTGGACAAGAGATATCTATATTATAAAAGAGGGATGTTATCAAGAGATATCCATATTATAAAAGAGGAATGTTATCAAGAGAAATTGGATAAGAGATATTGGACAAGAGAAATTGGATAAGAGATATCTATATTATAAAAGAGCGATGTTATCAAGAGAAATTGGATAAGAGATATTGGACAAGAGAAATTGGATAAGAGATATCTATATTATAAAATAGGGATGTTATCAAGAGAAATTGGATAAGATATATTGGACAAGAGAAATTGGATAAGAGATATCTATATTATAAAAGAGGGATGTTATCAAGAGAAATTGGATAAGAGATATTGGACAATAGAAATTGGATAAGAGATATCTATATTATAAAAGAGGGATGTTATCAAGAGAAATTGGATAAGAGATATTGGACAAGAGATATTGGATAAGAGATATCTATTATATAAAAGAGGGCTGTTATCAAGAGAAATTGGATAAGAGAATTTGGACATAAGAAATTGGATAAGAGAATTTGGATATCTATTATATAAAAGAGTGATGTTATCAACAGAAATTGGATAAGAGAATTTGGACATGAGAAATTGGATAAGAGAATTTGGATATCTATTATATAAAAGAGGGATGTTATCAGGAGAAATTGGATAAGAGAATTTGGACACGAAAAATTGGATAAGACAATTTGGATATCTATTATATAAAAGAGGGCTGTTATCAAGATAAATTGGATAAGACAATTTGGACATGAGAAATTGTATAAGAGAATTTGGATATCTATTATATAAAAGAGGGATGTTATCAAGAGAAATTGGATAAGAGAATTTGGATATCTATTATATAAAAGAGAGCTGTTATCAAGATAAATTGGATAAGAGAATTTGGACATGAGAAATTGGATAAGAGAATTTGGATATCTATTATATAAAAGAGGGATGTTATCAAGAGAAATTGGATAAGAGAATTTGGACATGAGAAATTGAATAAGAGAATTTGGATATCTATTATATAAAAGAGGGATGTTATCAAGAGAAATTGGATAAGATAATTTGGATATCTATTATATAAAAGAGGGATGTTATCAAGAGAAATTGGATAAGAGAATTTGGACTTGAGAAAATTGGATAAGACAATTTGGATATCTATTATATAAAAAAGGGATGTTATCTATCTATAAAGGATGAAGATTTTGAATCTTAGCATACTAGGACAAAGCTTTGTCCTACATGACAAGTTTGTCCTAGGTGACAATGTAAATTTTAGGAGGATTTAAATTTTTGGGGGAAACTTAAATTTGGGGGGACATTGAAATTTTGTGAGAAAACTTGAAATTTGGGGGGAACTTGAAATTTGTTGGGGAAAAACTCGGCCATTAAATAAACCGTGCCCTATGGGCACGTGTAATGACTAGTATATATATATATATATTACTGACCTGACCGGTATGATGGGGTAGTCCACTGTAGTAGAGGTTGATGATTGATTAGATCTTATTTTACGCCGAATTTGTTGTTTTGCACGCCGAATTTATTGTTCCTCGCCGAAGGCACCCGCTAAATTTTTTTATGCAAATTTGTTATTTCACCCCAAAGGCGCCCGTGTTGAATTTGTTGTTCCGCGCCGAAGGCGTCCGCTAAATTTTTTACGCTAATTTGTTGTTCTGCACGGAAGGCGTCCGCGTCGAATTTGTTGTTCTGCGCCAAAGGCGCTCCTGCCGAATTTGTTGTTCCGCACCGAAGGCGTCTGTGACGTCAAATATTTTTACGATAATTTTTTGTTCTTTTAAATTTTGGCAGTGGAAATAATTTTTTGGGAAACAGATTTTGCGGGAGAAAATCTTAAATGAACCGTGCCTGCGGGCACATGTTATGCCTAGTGTGTGTATATTTATATTATATATACATATATTAAAAATGAAAAAACGAAAAAAATGATGAATAGAAAAATGAATGAATACAAAAAAGAGAAGTATATAATAAATGCACCATTCTCCCTATTTCATCAAGTAGCCAGATCTCCGTGCCTCAAAAAGCACTAGGATTCGCACCGAAAGATGAAGTTTGGGGGAGTGCATATGAATAATTGGTTTTAGGCGAATCGAGAGAGTAGGCCCGAGGGGCCCCTTTTGGCCCAATGCCATAGACTTGTCTGGGTCGGTAGTCATTGGTCGAAATCTCACTACATGAATTGCATAATCCCTATATAAGAATAAGTGTTCATTTTTATATATAAACATGTTGAATATTAGTTTTCCCAATGTGGTTTTGATGATAAACAACCGTAATCAATTGTGACTAATCCTCATGTTTGTAGTTAATGAAAGCATCGTCAATATAGACAAAGTCATATCAAATGAAGATGATAAATTGGATCATTAATGCAAGGACATCAATCAATGAAGCAAGGAAATCAAGGAGTGAACGCAAGGAAATGAAAGCATTGGACTCAACAAACTCAACTGGAAGTCTTCAAGGAATTCAATAGGAAGTGAAGAGGATAAAACATGTATATCTTTCTTTCTTTACTTCTTAGTTGAATTGGCATGTTAAGGCTTGAATAGACATGATAGAATATCACGCATAACATCACAACTCTCTAGATCATATATCATTGAGTAGGGTTAGAACTTGCATAAACTTAAAATAGAGTTTTTCAGCCTACCCAGACGTCAGGTAGTTGATCTCCAGATGCGAGGTGCTCATGCACATTCAGTTCTCCAAAACCCTACCCAGTACAGACGCCTGAAGTTCTCATTCCAGACGTCTGTACATTGTGTCAGGTGCCTGAATGAAGAACTCCAGACATCTGATTAATTCTAGCTGAACTCCTAGTATCATATCCTTTGCTAACTAACAGAAATCAAACGTCTGATGTTATGTCCCCAGACATCTACACTTTGTATCAGACACCTAAATGATATACATCAGATGTCTGGTTAATTACGAACCATATTTCTAGTTCTTAAACTCTGCAGTCAAGTCTTGATTTAAGGCATCTGAATATATGTTTTAGCCATCTATATAGTCGACCAGGCGTCTGGATGATGAACTTTAAACGGCTGGGTATTCGAAACAATATATTCCAAGTGACTCTGTCTCTCTCTGTCTGAATGATCAGATTTCTATCGCCTTAGAGCCAGACGAATGTACAGTGGACCAGATGTCTGGAAGTCTTCTTCAGACGTCTGCCAAGTGTCTGTTAGACTGTATTTATGACCTAGTAAGAACAGTACATCAGCCACCTAGTCGTTCTACTTCGGCGACTGGTGACTAGGATTTCTGCCTGTTAATAGCCGTTTCCAGCATTTAATACTTGGGATTTTTAACAGATTTTGTACAGAATTTGGTGAACTATTTAAAGGGCTTTGATGTCTTGACTTGAGAAGTTAGCTAAACTATTAAGACTTTATTCAATACACTCTCAAGTGAATTCAAGTCATCAATTCTTCATTAGAGCATTAAAGAGCATCCAAAGCCAATCAAGCTCAAGCTCTAAGTTTCAACTTGTCTCCAAAGCTTTCAAGATCAAGCTTCTAGCATTCGTTGCTAATCTTCTTGAGACAAAGTAGTAAGTGATCATACTCTCATCATTTAGAGCACATCACACACATCTCATTGCCTCATTCTAAATAGTATTAATCAAGGCATAGGTGTTGGAAATTGTTTCTGTTGGGATATTGAAACCCACCCTAGTGGATTTTGATGATGTGCACAAATGATACATGGACTAACAATCTTATTTCAGGTGTATATATATTTGTTTGTTGATTGAAGTCATTATGATGCAAATCAGAGAACCTAAAGCCACAATCAAGAACTCTACAACTTAAAACATATAATGATCTTAGATCATGAATCAAATGAAGAATTAAGAACAAGTGAAGTTAGCTCAAAATCTAGAATGAAGATGAAGAGCTAAAGCTATAGTTGTGTGAGTAATGCATAGAAATGTAAAGCCATAGTATGTTACACACACTATCTCTCTCTTTCAAAATTCAGTGAAAAATGTTTTTAAATATGTTATTTAATATATTTCTCAAATATAATTT
The DNA here is from genome assembly GCA_030789695.1 of Scilla litardierei. Taxonomy (NCBI): domain Eukaryota; kingdom Viridiplantae; phylum Streptophyta; class Magnoliopsida; order Asparagales; family Asparagaceae; genus Scilla; species Scilla litardierei. The sequence continues at coordinate 77,298 of JAULAV010001159.1, forward strand.
TTAGAAATTATTCTTGAAGCATTTTAAGTATATATACTAAGATATCCCAAAATAGCCGACTATTTTGGACTGATAGCCGACTATTTCCTACAGGAATTTTCTCAAATCTCTCTGTCAAAATAATAGTCGGTTATTTGATAAAATAGCAGATTATCTATAGCTGATAGTTGACTATCTGAGAAGATAGCCGACTATATGGGTCAACTCAGGCCAGATTTGGAAATCTACTTTGATTTTTACTAGTCGTTAGCCAGCCGTTAGAGTTGACGCTTGGAGCTGATTTCCAGCTGTTTTGAGCAGATTTTAAGCTTCTATTTGCCTATAAATAGATGGGGATTTCAGAAGTTTAAGACACGTTATTCTAATTGAAATATTCTCTCTTTTGCTTAAAAACTCTCAAGCTCTATTTTCTGTGATCTAAATTCAAACGCTACTGTTTTTAAGTTGTGTTCTAATATTTTATAATAAATTTTTCAGCAATCTTATTTATCCTTTTTCTGTACATGTTTGTTTTGATCTCCAAGTTTTAACGCTTTCTTTTTAGATTCAAAATACAAGTCTTTTAATTTTGATCTTTGTACAAGTTTTGAAGTTCATATCTTTTTATCAGAGATTAAAATACTTGACTATTGATCTCTAAAGCCTAAGAGCTATATTTTAGAGAATCGATTTTCAAGACAACGTTTTCTTTTGATCAAATCGTGTTTTAATCGATATCATATATTTGATCAAAACCTTTGATTTTCTTTAGCCACGTTTCACTCACATATACAATTGGTTATAGGAAAATCGTGTACTTCTTTTTATATTTATTGTAAGACTTTGAAGAAGACTTATGTTGTAATTTCCCATGATTATAAGGGAACTCGTGTGAGTGGAAATCCTAGTTGAGCATAACTAGGTACTGGAAATTCCTAGTAAGTGAGGCTAGGTGATTGCACGAAGTCCTTTTTGTTTGTGTTGAGGCAAGGTTTGCTCTCGTGAAGAGCTAGTGGATTGGTTGTTGGAGTAGGATATATTGACAAGTGGGACTTGCATATCCGAAACAGCTGTGTGTTTGCGGTGTGATTTTGTCTCTCTAGCTCTATTATTATTGTTGCTTGAATCTTTTACTTTCCGCTGTAACTCTCATACTTATATTCAAGCTTATCATATTATTGATTAAGTTCAAATTCGAGGCAACTTAATTTGAAACTTAGGTAACATGTAGAAGGATTGTTGTGTAACGAAAAAGTTTATATTATTTAACAACCCTATTTAACCCCCTTCTAGTGTTGTTTTCCATTTACAGGATCCAACACTTGGTATCAGAGCGAGGCTAACGGCGATGGCTTCAATAGACATGATTAGATCTAGTCATTCCATTAGCACACCTCCTTGCTTCGATGGAACAAACTTTCGGATCTAGTCATTTCATCAAAGCAACCGGTCTTGAATGGGGAGCATTTCTACAAGAACCATAGAAGCTCCTACCACCGCACTAGCCACTTGGACCACTGATCAAAAGGAGATCTATGAAATAAACTTCAAGATAATAAACATGTTTTACTCATGTTTTTCTGATAGTGTGTTTAATGATATTGCAGAGGCCAACACCGCACAACAAATTATGAAAATGTTGGAAGACAAATAAGGAGAATTCAATAGTAAAGAACAATACATGAAGATATGAGCAATCAAAGAGAGAAACAAAGAGAACCTTCGCAATGAAATGTGTTTTATGGCGGATCAACATGACAACATAGAGGTTAGTGACTACACAAAAAATTGAACAGGAAAATAAATCCATACTTTTCATTTTATTAAAACAATGATACATAAAAATAAATCCATACTTTTCATTTTATTAATCCATTTTATTAATACAATGATATTAACACAAAGAATTGAATAGAAAAATAAGTCCATACTTTTCATTTTATTAATACAATGATACATCTTTTACATATGCCATCTCTGTACAAGGGTACAACTGTAAAACCCAAAAGAAACTCCCAAAACCCCACAAAAGGTACAAGTACTCCACTCTATACAAAAGTACAACTCACTCCCTAACTACCCCTGGAAGTACAACTGGACCAAACTACACACTTAGGCTCCATCTAAGTAGATCCTGAGTCTAGCTCTGCCTGACAATCTTGCTTCTAGACCAAGAAAAGTAAATGGGACACGTGTAAGGATCCTGTCTATGTGGAAAACACTAGAAGGGGGTTGAATAGTGTTTATGCAATTTAAAAAGATAGTTACACCAATTTTAATGCAATCCAACAAAATAGTGCGGAATAGAAATTAAACCCAAAATGAAACACACGCAAACGCAGAGATGTTTCAAGGGTTCAGATTACCCAAGTCACTTCCCGACTTGTTCCCGGCAATCCTACGTCCCTTCCACCCGGATACCTCCAGATACTCTAGTTAGAACCCTAACTTGAGGTTTCCTTAAAACCCACTTGTAGCAACCCTACAAGTGAAATCGAAGTACAATCGATTGACCTTGACTCCCACAACTTGGGAGCAAGCAAACCGCTCTCACAACCCGAGAGCAAAATCAAATAACGAAAGTTATGAAATTATGAAAGCAACACTTACAATCACCTATGCCTTGAAGTAGAACTTGAAGAAGTGGTGTGTTGTGTGTTGAAGACTCTTTTAGAAGAGAGGAGAAAGCCCTTTCTCTTGACTGCACCAAATGCCTAGAAGATAACTCTTTGGTTCAAGGTTGGAGAGCAAGAGATCAAAGATAGGAATTCTTAGGGCTTTGGATTTGAGAGCTTTTAAACTTTAGAATGAACGCTTGAGAGATTTTTCAATAGCCTTGGTAACCATGGTAACCTTTCAATGGAACAGTAAAAGTCCCTTATATAGGTTTCTCAAATCCACAAAACAGTTTAGGCAAAACCCCTTTAGGAATCCGTGAGAAAATTCTCAACGGATAGAATCTGCGCTCGTGATAGTCGATTATTGAAGAAAACTCAGTCGACTGTTGCACAGTGAGCAAGGGTAGGTGAGAAATCATAACGGTAACTTACCACGTGGACAGTCGACTGATGAAGCATAGACAGTCGACTGTTGAACCAACATGCGACTGTAAATCCTTCTACAGGCGACTGGCCGAAAGATGGGTAAGTTGATGAAATCTGGAAATCTTGTAAGATAAAAGAACAGATGACTGATGAGATTAAAACATTCGACTATTAATCAGAACATGCGACTATCAAATACCCTGAGACTTTCCAGAGAGCCGAGTCAATGAAATGGCTCACAGACAGACGACTGTTGCAGCATAGACAGTCGACTGATCCAAAGGACAGTCGACTGTATAATCAACATTAGTCGACTGGTCGTAAAAGTTAGATCAACAAAGTTTGGGCAGAAGATAGACATGCGACTGATTTACAAAACACAGCCGACTATCACTTGGACAGGCGACTGTAAATCGTTCATGAGTCGCCTGTGCGAATTAAGACAGAGAAGCCCAAAACTAGATTGTAAAAGTTTGTGCATAACAGGCGACTGTAGAACAAAAGACAGTCGACTGTTTTTGAGACATGCGACTGTAAAGTGTTCAGCAGTCGACTGTTATAAACAATCCAAGCACAATCACTAAAGAAATGAATTGGAGTCTAAGGACGAATGATCTAATGATGTCCTAAGACTGAATTGAAGATGTGTGTGAGTGCTCCATCAATGTTCTACTTCTAAGCTACATACTAGAAGAGATAAAAGAAATTTACATTAACGAATTCTCTCTTCTATCCATCGTATGAGCTTGAAGTCTTCATGGAGCTTCAATCATCATCTATGAGCATCCAATCCATGTCATTTGCCTTCAATGATCTTTGAGAGTCATCCATTCCAAGTAGATCTTCATATAATGCTTAGGTAATAGATTAACTTCATAATAGGGGATTAGTCACAAGTATTTATGTTTGCTCATCATTAACACCATGTATGGAGAAGTCCAATACTCAACATTCTCCCCTTTTTGATGATGACAAACAAACATAAACAAAAAGATAAATAATTGTGCGTAATGAAAAACTTACTCCCCCTACATAGATGCCAATCAAGTTAGTCAACAAATATTTGGGCATCTATATATCAATTAAAGCAAATGAATAAGATATGAGTGAATTCAATTCATAAAATCTAGGAAATAAAAATCCATATTCATTGTAATCTTACTCCCCCTGAATCTAAGGCAATTTCAATCTTAGATTCAAAGTGTTAGCGCATACTTAGACATTCATTATGAATCTTGTATGTTTATTTCTCTCCCTCTATGGCATTATCCAAAAATGTGTGAGTAAATAACAATAACAATAATCGTGCTAAATACAAACTAACAACAATCAAGGAGTATAAAGAAATATGGAATCAAAAACTCATAAAAGCACATCATATACTTATGTGAATAGAGGAATTACAGTCCAATATCAACATTTTAGATATACGAAAAAAAATAGTTTCAAAAATGCATCACATCAAAGATAGCATGAATAATCCAATATCAAGTCCAAATTGTCTCAAAATCACATCAGGAGAGAATAAATCAATCATGGAGACAATATGACAAACATCACACAGGTAAGATAATCAATTATACACGGTGTAACACATAAGATTAAACAGCAACATCTTATATATATATATCAAAAGATGAGTACATGGCATATGTACATCAACATGTCCAACAAAAATACATACACCATGATCCAAAAAATACATCATGATCCAAAAAATACATCATGATATACATCAGACATCATCATACAAAATATCCAACTATACAAGCAAACTCCATCAAACACCACTCAAAAACAAAAACTAAATCTATGAGTGAGTGTCAGCAGGTGCTACAGAGAAAGGAGGCTCTGTGACAGCAGGGGTATCCTCTAGAGGAGGGTCAATAGTAGAACAGCAGGAGCATCAGCAGCATCATCATCAGCATCCTGAGTAGAGGCTCCACCAGGATGCACAACGACATCAGTGACGATGGGATGAGGAGGCTCATGAGACGAAGGAGGAAAAAAACGTCTCAGATGCTCAGGGAAGGGTATTCCCTAATGCTGGAATGAAACAGAAGCTAACTCATAAAGACCAGACACAATCTCAAGGAGGGTGTCAAAAGCTGGAGGAGGACGGGGCTGAAGCAGTTTTCCTCTTCTTTGATGCAGACTGCAGATCCGAAGAGGACTTCGACTTTGTAGAAGCATCAAGGAGAGAAGCAAAAGGCATGGGCTCGTAACGAGACAAATCGATGCCAAAATGTCGAAAGACAAGAGTCAAAAGACCACCATATGGAATGTGAGTGGAGGAAGAAGTAAACTCGACCTTGTCCATCCGATCAAGGAGGACACCGGCCCAGTTCACGAACATCCCAGAGAAAATCACATACATACACCTCAGAATATCCTGGGAAGGCTGGTCAGATGATCCATACTTTGGCAGGATGTTGGACTTCACCACTAGGTGAACTGCCCAACCTCTAGCCGAAAACATAGACGACCTAATACCAGAATCCAGGGCTAAGGGTATCACACAAAACATATCCCGAAGGACAGACTGGTCAAGCTTGTCAATATCAGAAATGGAAATGTCTGAAGGAAGAGATCCAGTAGAAGGAATCCTAAGTATGGTCCCTAAGAGTGTGGGATTAATACGAATGGGGGTTCCCTGAACAACGGTGTCAATGACTCAAGTGGAAGAATACTCACCACAAACGCGGTTAGCATAGAACAGCTTAACCAAAAATGGATAAGCTCTGGGAGATTCACTCTGAGAGAAGCAAAAAAGATCGGCCAAGTGGGTAGCAGAAAGAAAATCTAAAAGTCTCTCAGCTGTAAAGGCGGGAAAAACGATGTACCGCTCTCTAAGAAGTTTGATCCCTAATAGAGAGTTGAATTTTGCCAAGCAAAGATCATCTCGACAAATGGGAACAAGGGGATCAGTAGGGGGCACCACAGGAGACTCTTCTGCAGAACTCGACACAGAAGGTGAAGGAGGAGCCTCAGCAGCAGGCTCATTGATGCGAACAGCAATGGGCTTGCGCTGACGCTTGATCAGGGGCTCAGCGTCTGAAGAAGAAGACCCTGAGGACGAGTATCCCTGCGAAGCAGAAAGCGAGGGAGAATTGGTTTGTTTGGTACGGGCTTTGTAGGGCTTCTTGTTCTTGGAAACAGTAGGTTTCTTAGGAGCCCTAGGTCGCTTAGGAGCTAAGATCTTCCCTTTTCCGTTGGTTTTGGGAGCCATGGAGTCAATCGATCGAAAGGGAAGAAAATTGCTAGTCGATGAAATCAAACGACGATAATCGAACGAGAGAGAGAGAGAGAGAGAGAGAGAGAGAGAGAGAGAGAGAGAGAGACTCAGACCTAGTCGAAAAGTCACGAAAGCACAACGACGAAGCAAATGACAATCGGCAAGGAGGAGGAGATCGATGGCGATGGCAGAGGAAATGAGCGGGAAGACGAGTCGATTCAATCGGAGGAGAGAGACGACATGGGTAGAAATGAACCGTCTCGAAGGATATAAGAAAGGGCAAAATAATCTGGGCCGTTGGATCAAAGAATCGATGGCCAGATCGAAGCAGTGAACCGACACAGCAGTAGACAGTCGACTGATGAACAAAAGTCAGTCGACTGGATGAAGTGATAAGAAATAATCTTAGGAAGACAGACAGTCGACAGTTGAGTAACATACAATTGCCTGTCTGTGAGACAGTCAACTGTACAATACACATCAGTCGACTGACTGAGAATCAATAAAACTTCATCAAAAAGATAGAGAGTACTGGAAAAATTTTGACAGAAATGACAGGCGCCTGATGACCAAAATGCAGTCGCCTGTTGAAACAACAGTCGATTGGATAATTGTCATCAGTCGTCTGTGCGAAAGATAGAGATTTCTGACTGAGAAGATAGAGTAGGGCAGTCGACTGTCGAAGGAAAGACAGTCGTCTGTCCTGGTCTAAAAATGCACAGTGAGATAGAAATCCCGAGAATATGAACACTCACCCTAGGACCTATACTCTGATCACAAACTCATCATAAAAACAATATAATACAATAAATTAATTGAAACACAAATCTCTAAGATCAATCTCAAAGAAATCATGAAATCACATAAATCTCACTTGCCTTTCTTAAACACACATATATATATAATAAATCAAATGAAGATAGGCAATATGATGAAATGAGCTCAAAAAGTGTTATAACATGTATGTTGAGCTTCTAAATGTCAGATTCGCCCATAATTCCTAATTCTCCATGTAACCTCACAAATGAATCTTCTTTAAGAGGTTTAGTGAAGATGTCGGCAATTTGTTTTTGGGTTTCAATGTACTCTAAGATGATGTCCTTCTTATCTACATGATAATTAATAAAATGGTGTCTCACATCTATGTGTTTGGTACGGGAGTGATGTACCGGGTTCTTAGAAAGACATATAGCACTTTTGTTATCAACCATAATAGGGCAAGTATCACAATTGACACCATAGTCACTAAGAGTGTGTCTCATCCAAAGAACTTGTGCACATGCAAGACCCGCGGCAATATATTCTGCTTCAATCGTGGACAATGATACCGACTTCTGTTTCTCTCGAATTGCATTAGTTCTTCTTCCATTGCCACTATTCAAGAACTGTCCTCACAAGCTTCTTGGATGTTCTTTGGCTCAATGGTGGAGACAAATGCGCAATGAGAGAATTCTCCAATTCTTTACCTCGTTCGAACACCAACACCAATATCTCCGAAAATTTGGTTATGGGAATGGTTGTGAACGGTTGGATAAGCTTTGGGTATTCCTGCATCACTTGGAACATCTTCAACAATTTCGTTAGTAGTATTAGTCTCAATAATCGAATCATTAATCTTAACATTACTAATAGAATCACAAATAACATCTACACTATCTTCATCAACATGAGGAAAATCAAAATCTTCATTAAATGAAACGTGTAGTGATTCCTCAATCGTTGAATAAGTTTTGTTGTATATCCGGTAGGCTTTGCTACGTGTGGAATATCCAACAAAAATTCTTTCATCGGATCTTAGCTCAAATTTATCTAGATTACCGAAAGTGTTCTTGATAAAATATTTTGAATCAAAAACACGAAAATATTTTACTTGAGGCTTTTTGTCATAAAACAACTCAAAACAAGTTTTATTCGTTCGGAGTCTCACTAGGATCCTATTGAGCACATAACATGTCATGTGCACCACCTCTGCCTAAAATTGAAGTCCAAGATGACTATCATGGAGCATAGTGCGTGCACACTCAATAAGAGTCCTATTTTTTCTCTCTACAACACCATTTTGTGGTGGTGCTCGAGGGAAGGAAAAATTATGAGTTATCCCGGTGTCATCACAAAACTTAGTAAAAGATTCATTCTCAAATTCTCCTCCATGATCACTACGGATAGTGATAATGGTGGATCCTAAGAGATTCTGAATCTTCTTTGCAAATTTGGTAAACTCTTCATAAGCTTCATTCTTATTAGTTAAGAATGAAACCCAAGTAAATCTAGAAAAGTCGTCAATGACAACTAATCCATAATGAGCATTACCTAAAGAAGCGGTTCTAGTTGGCCCAAACAAATCTAGATGAAGAAGTTCTAGGGGCCTCTTAGAAGTAATCCCTTCTTTAAGCTTAAAGGTTGATTTACTAAGTTTACCTCTTTGACACGAATCACAAAAGTTTTTCTTATTAAAAGCAATTTTAGGAAAACCTTTGACTAGATCATGCTTAGCTAACTTATATAAGTGCTTGAAGTGAACATGACCAAAACGGCGATGCCATAGTAGTTGTTCACTTGTATTAGCAACTAAGAAATGTTCTATGGTTTTAGGCAAGCTCAAATAATAAATATTTTTACGCCTAATACCGGAAAATAAAACATTCGAATCACAATCAACAATTGTACACAATCATTCTCCAAAGTTAACCTTGTAACCTTTGTCACAAAGTTGACTTATAGAAATGAGATTGTGACACAAACCACTAACAAGAAATACATTAGTAATTAAGGGTTTTGAAGGGTTACCGGCAATACCTACTCCAATGATGGTTCCCTTTTGATTACCTCCAAAAGTGACCGTTGCACCATCCTTGATGCTAATCACTTTGGAGAGCAATGAGGGATCTCCCGTCATGTGTTTGGAGCAACCACTATCGAGAATCCATCCTTTCCCTTTAGATCTAGTTTGACCTTTATTGATCTTCTTCTTTCTCTTAGGTACCTACATAATATACCATAAGCTCATGGTACCCAATGTTTGTTGGGTCCAAGGGGATTAGCCCTTTGGAAGCCAAGTCCAAGTGGACTTCTGCTTCCCAACATAATTACTATTCTTAATAACATCATGAAAATAGGAATCAACATAAGCATTCCTATCATTTAGGCTAGTGTTCTTAGTACCCCAAATGGTGTAAGTTTTGGGAGTCCTTTTCCTAGTTTCATGCATACTTGTTAGATTTCTACGTGGTGCATGCTTCTTAGGAACATGGTTTCTAGCATAGAAATGTGGTGGCAGATATGCATATGACATACGAGAATGATATGTATGCTTGGGAACATGCATGTTGTATGAAACATATGGGTCATGCATGACATGTGAAGGTTGTGCATACATGTAAGAATGATGTGTATGTGCATATGGGTGTATAGGAGCACGTACATGAGTATTTCTCATGTGTGGTTTTGTACGTGTCCGTGGGTGTGGAGCATAAAAAATGTCATGATTATCCACTTGTGAAGTAGGAGGTTTCCTACGTGGATGAATGTTAGTGTACATGTAAGCATGACTTCTCTTTTGGTTTCCATCCTTAGTGGATTTCTTGCCAAAAGGAAGAGAATGTGAAGTGGTGTCTTTCTTGGTAGGTTTGCTACCTATAGTGTCTTTGACACCACTTGTGGATGCACCGGAGGATGGCCTCACAAAGTCTATAGTGACACCACTATAGGAGGTGCGATCATTGGATGCATTTGCTTTTACAAAACCAAGACCAACACGATGTGTGGCCGGAAATTGGTTTGCAAGCAAATCGTCCAATTGTCCTTTTCCCTTATTGAATCTCACAATACGGGAGGACATGAGTTCATATTTCTCCTTAAGAGAAGAAATATCGGTATCCAAGGTGGACACCTATCCTTTGAGCTCGTGCACTTGGGTTTTAAGAGAATCATTCTCTAAACCGAATTGTGTGTGTCGTGTAACTAGATCACTAGTATCCTTAGGATGTGCTTGATCTAGTTGAGATTTGAGGTTATTCACCTCATCTCTCAAAGTGACATTTTGAGAAGCTAAGTTTGCTTTCTCAAGAGTTAAAGTATCAACAATGGTGTCATTGTTGATAATGCATGGAATGGATGACTTGATAACATTTGATTTCTTTAAGCTAGTATATCTAAGCATTAAAGATTGATATTTAGCAAATAATTCTTCATTAGCAATACGAAGTTCATCCATTGTTACCTCGGTATCATCCGTGTCAGAATCACTCTCATCAGAGAGTAGATCTTCTCGTGCCATGAAACACATGTGAGCGCTCTCACCCTTCTCATCATCGGAATCACTTGATGATTCTTCACTTGAGTCATTGAATGTACCTACGAGTCATTTCTTCTTGTCTCTCTTGTTCTTGTCGGACTTGTGGTACTTCGGAGCTTTCCACTTCTCTTTGTTCCTTAGCATTGGGCAATCCCTCTTGATGTGCCCTGGCTTATTACACTTAAAGAAAAGAGAGGAAGCAACATTAGTAGACTCAAATCGTTTGTTAGAGGGAAATTTACCTTTGCGGAAGAAGCGTTGGAATTTCTTCGCCATTTGGGCCATTTCACCCAAATCCATCTCATCTTCCGAATCTTCGCTATCGGAGGATGATGAATTGGTGTTGAATGCCAAAGACTTCTTCTTGGCCTCCGAAGGATTCATCATAGCTCGAATATTTAATCGGTTCTCCCAACTTACTTCATAAGACATGAGAGTCCCGATAAGATTCACAACTGTATAATTCTTCAAATCATTGACCTCCTCGATGGCGATCGCTCTTCTTTCCCACTTGGAGGTCATTCCCATGATGATCTTCCTTACCTTTTCAGGTTCGGTGTATGTTTGGCCAAGGGCTTCCAATTCATTGGTGATGTCGGTAAAATGTCCGTACATCGATGCAATGCTCTCATTTTCCTGCATATGAAACAAATCGAAGTTTTGCACGGAAACATATAACTATGAAAATTTTACCTTGTTTGTTTCCTCATGGGTAACAATGAGATGGTTCCAAATTTGATATGCACTCTTACATGTGCATATCTTGTTGAACTCATTCGGGTCCAAAACACAATGATGAGTGTTCATTGCTTTTGCGTTGTTGACTTCGACGGATTTCTCGGAAGACATCCATTTTTTGAAATCCTCTTCGGTGGGCTCGACGTACTCCTTGTGGAGGGTTCTCCAAAGTGAAGCACTCCTAAGGAATGTCTCCATCCTACACTTCCAATAGCCAAAGTTAGTGCCATTGAAACGTGGAGGACGCACCGTTGATTGACCTTCGAAAAGCGTGGACGCTCCATCACGATCGTGATTGTTGTATGAAGTCGACGGAGGAACGTTGTTGTTGTTGAATGCCATAGCTATAACCTTGCGCTCTGATACCAATTGTATGGATCATGTCTATGGGGAAAACACTAGAAGGGGGGTTGAATAGTGTTTATGCAATTTAAAAAGATAGTTACACCAAATTTAAATGCAATCCAACAAAATAGTGCCGAATAGAAATTAAACCCAAAATGAAACACACACAAACACAGAGATGTTTCAAGGGTTCGGATTACCCAAGTCACTTCTCGACTTGTTCCCAGTAATCCTAAGTCCCTTCCACCCGGATACCTCCGGATACTCTAGTTAGAACCCTAACTTGAGGTTTCCTTAAAACCCACTTGTAGCAACCCTACAAGTGAAATCGAAGTACAATCGATTGACATTGACTCCCACAACTTGGGAGCAAGCAAACCGCTCTCACAACCCGAGAGCAAAATCAAATAACTAAAGTTATGAAATTACAAAAGCAACACTTACAATCACCTATGCCTTGAAGTAGAACTTGAAGGAGTGGTGTGTTGTGTGTTGAAGGCTCCATTGGAAGAGAGGAGAAAGCCCTTTCTCTTGACTGCACCAAATGCCTAGAAGATAACTCTTTGGTTCTAGGTTGGAGAGCAAGAGATCAAAGATAGGAATTCTTAGGGCTTTGGATTTGAGAGCTTTTAAACTTTAGAATGAACGCTTGAGAGATTTTGCAATAGCCTTGGTAACCATGGTAACCTTTCAATGGAACAGTAAAAGTCCATTATATAGGTTTCTCAAATCCACAAAACAGCTTAGGCAAAAACCCTTTAGGAATCCGTGAGAAAATTCTCAACGGATAGAATCTGTGCTCGTGACAATCGACTGTTGAAGAAAACTCAGTCGACTGTTGCACAGTGAGCAAGGGTAGGTGAGAAATCATAATGGTAACTTACCACGTGGACAGTCGACTGATGAAGCATAGACAGTCGACTTTTGAACCAACATGCGACTATAAATCCTTCTACAGGCGACTGGTCGAAAGACGGTTAAGTTGATGAAATCTGGAAATCTTGTAAGATAAAAGGACAGACGACTGATGAGAATAAAATAATCGACTGTTAATCAGAACAGGTGACTGTAAATCCTTATACAGACGACTGTTAAATACCCTGAGACTTTCCAGAGAGCTGAGTCAATGAAATGGCTCACAGACAGACGACTGTTGCAGCATAGACAATCGACTGATCCAAGGGACAGTCGACTGTATAATCAACATTAGTCGACTGGCCGTAAAAGTCAGATCAACAACGTTTAGGTAGAAGATAGACAGACGATTGATTTACAAAACACAGTCGACTGTCACTTGGACGGGCGACTGTAAATTGTTCATGAGTCGCCTATGGGAATTAAGACAGAGAAGCCCAAAACTAGATTGTAAAAGTTTGTGCATAACAGGCGACTGTAGAACAAAAGACAGTTGATTATTTTTGAGACATGCGACTGTAAAGTGTTCAGCAGTCGACTGTTATAAACAATCCAAGCACAATCACTAAAGAAATTAATTGGAGTCTAAGGATAAATGATCTAATGATGTCCTAAGACTGAATTGAAGATGTGTGTGAGTGCTCCATCAATGTTCTACTTCTAAGCTACATACTAGAAGAGATAAAAGAAATTTACATTGACAAATTCTCTCTTCTATCCATCGTATGAGCTTGAAGTCTTCATGGAGCTTCAATCATCATTTACGATCATCCAATCCATGTCATTTGCCTTCAATGATATTTGAGAGTCATCCATTGCAAGTAGATCTTCATATAATGCTTAGACAATGGATTAACTACAAAATAGGGGATTAGTCACAAGTATTTATGTTTGCTCATCATTAACACCAAGTAGGGGGGAGTCCAATACTCAACAACACGTCAATGTGTGACCCAGTAGGATTCCTAATTAAGCTAGGTAGGACCCAGTTTAGAACCAGACTACCTAGCTAAGAAGGGTGGTCTAACAAGTAACCGTCACGGTGCATGAAAAGTATTCAGGACATTACATGCAGGTATTAAAGTGAAACTTGGCAAATTTGCATAGTAACCATATTATGATATGCAAGTGCAGAAAGTAAACATAAGAACCCGTTGACATGGGGTAATAGCATTAAAGTAAACAGATCAACAAGTTTTGGAGGGGGGTTTTGTGTAAGAGTGTGGCTATGTATCATTAGGAGGAGAGTTTTAATGAGAATGTGCCAACTCACCCTATGACTCATCCTATTAGCCATTACACCCTCTTCTTCTCTATCTCATTCTCTTCCCCTTTCCCCCAAAATCTGAAACCAAACCAGCCCCAAAAAATTCTGCCGAAATTCTCATGGAAATGGAGGAGAAAAAGAGAAGAAACAGAAGAAACAGAAGAGGAAAAGAGATGAATGAAAAACCTAACTCAACCCCTTCTTATTCCCTTTCATTTTCCCCCTTTCCTTCAATTTTCCATGGCCAAAAGCTCCCTCAAACTGCAATTCCAGATCTGGGCCGAAAAATCCATGGCTCTATTTCCCTATTATTTTCCATCCCAAACACCTCATTTCATTCTCCTTTAGAGTCTTGATGAGTAGCTAGTAGTTGTGTGGGAGTTTGGAGCTAGAATGAGGCGATTCCATGAGCTAGATGGTGACTTTTGGAGGTGTGAAGTTGGAAAACGGGTTTCATAGAGAAGATGGGAACTTGGGTCTTCTCGTGGAGAATTCTTGGATATGCATCTATTTGGGTGGGATTCCCAACTTCTCATAGCCTATTATTTTCATGGAACTTTAGTATATAGTTAGAATCATTTTTCATGTTTATGCCATCATATGAATTGTTATACTATGATGTTATCATTTTCATGCCTTTATCATAATATGCCATGTTGTTCTTGTTGTTAATTTGGGAGTCCATTATTAAATTATTGTAGTTCACTTTCATGCTATAGTTCTAATTACTATGCTATAAAGATATTATCCTTGTGTTAAATCACCCAAATTGTTATGTTATAAAATTGTCATTGTTATACCCTTGTGATACTATGCCATGTTAATTGTCACCCTTGAGTTAATTCACAAAGTTCATGATATGCTCTTGCTTGTTGCCATTTTGCACTTGTAGTTGTATGTGAAAGAATGCCCCATTTGTAGTAGTTCATATGTTGCTATATCCATGCACCTTGTATGCTTCAATTATTTAAGAGATAGTCATTTTCCATATTGCTATATTTCGGCCATGGGCCTAGTAACGAATTTGGGAAATTGTTGTGGAAAGAAAGAAACTATGCAATTGTTATGAAAAGAAAAAAAAGCAAGGAGAAAGAGGAATGTTGTGCAATGTTGTGTGTTGGGATTTTTCTTAATTCTAATGTACCTTAGTGTGGAATTTCAATATCAGACATATGTGGGTGAAAAGGGAAGGCATGGCATAGATTTGTAGGGTATATGAGATGGAAAAGGGGTGCACAAGGAGATGCATGGCGCTATATGAATGAAATGGAAAGTAAATGAAAAAGACCCTATAAAGCCATGCCATGATAGCCCCATGACCCATGTGTGTAGGGTATAATTATTCCATAATCTTGCTTAATACAACTTGTAATATTATAATCCAACGTATGATCTCATATAAAGTGATAATTGTTAAATTGTTGTTATCGTCTCTCTTTAATTATGCAAGTCATCGTGCCTTTATGTTTCCCACTCCATAATTGTAACTTGCCTTATATTCAATGTCCTTATGTCTCTTTTATGTTCTATGCCATAATGTGGTATCATGTTACTCCTATGTCATACATACTTCTTTCATGTTTCAATCATATTATGTCATTTTCCATGCCATGTAGCATTTGCATACCGTGTTAATAATATGCCTTGAGATTGTGATATCCTACTTGGACACGCTTTGACGTGCCCCTCCCGTGGTTTTCAGGAGATGGTAGTCTTGCAGGTGCAGTTGGGAGTTGGAGGTTGGAGTTACTTGTGGGTGTAGTTTTGAGGGTTGTATTAGCGAGTTATTGTTGTAATTTAGGAGTGGGTTAAATATTTGTACTCATATTTGTAATTGATATTCGTTATATATATGAATGTGGTGTTCCTTGTTAAATTTTTTCTTATATGTTATTCTTTGGTGTTGTATGATTGGAGCAGTACATGTACTTCCCAGCACATGCACAGTGGCCCGCTGGTTTTATTCGTATTTCTCTTCGTAACACTCACCACTCTGAGATCACCTGGGACGGATTCGTACTTCCTGGGTATCCTGGGATGAAGAATTCGATATTAAAGAAGCATATGTACAACTTCACACTAAATTTGAAAATTTGAGGAAGAAAAATAAGAAATTGGAAACAATTATAAATCTTTAAAAGTGGATTATGATACCATTATGCATGCGCATGAATGCTTAAAATTTGAACACAATATCTTGATTCACAACAACGATGGGCATAACACATTAATGCATGACTTTAAATCTCTTAATGTTATATACAATACCTTGTTGCATGATCATGAAATTTTGAATAAAAAGCATGTATTATATGTTTCTCTTGTAAACGAGCATGTAAATATACTTGAGAATGATTTATATACTAGCAAACATAAAAACAAGGAGTTAAAGCATAAAGCTAAGACTTCTCTTACACCAAAGCTTGTCACTCCACCACACAATGCAAGTGTACCTAAAATTGTCAAAATCAATTATGCTTTTTTGTATGGTAGAAATGCTAGGCACACTACTTATATTGCACTCAATAAACCTCATGATATAGCTCACAATACGGCACACAAAAATGTTGTACACAATACACATCAAAGATCACATTTTGCACACAAGCCTCATAATGTATACAGTCCTAGAAATAATATGATATGGGTGCCTAAACACTTAGGCTTGCATGATAAAAATATTTATCTTCGAAATTTATTAAGGTGCATGCATGGATTTTATAGTTGTTTCAGGGTGTTTTCTCACCACAGATTGGTAGTCTGGAGGTCCGGATGCCGTCACTATCACGTGAGACGAAGATGACCTTTGGGGTCGATCGACGACGCGTTCACTCGAGCAGGAAGGAGTGGACCTGTGCTTTGGTGCACCGGGAATAGCCTCGATAGGACGACAACCTCTGGGATCGGTCGAACGAACGGGCTTTGACACGAGGGCGTTCGGATCAGAGCGATGGGATGCCGAAGGGAAACTTCGGCGGTGGTGACGTCTCCTTCGATTTGCAAGATGAAAGAGCTCGTCAGGGGGGGTCAGACCTTGGTTTCGACCAATTTCCCTTCGATGCTAAAGTTAGATCTAGTCTGAAGGATACTAGGCGGGATCGAGCTTGGTTCACGGAGAGACCAAGCACCGATCCTCGAGTCGAGATATGGAGGAGAAATATGTAAGGTGGAAGAAGATGTGGAGAAGTTGTATTTTCATACATCCGTTGTGGATCTCAGAGATCATCCCCCCTTGAGATGATGCCTCTCCCCTCTTCATATAAGTGAGTCATGCCCCCGGTGTAATGTGCCATGATTGTCGTCGCTGATGGGGACATGCTAAGGGGGCAATGTTGACCCCAATAATTGCCACGTTTTATGATGGAATGAATGTCATGAAGGTGGAGTGATGGCCATAAAGGTGGAGTGATGGCATTGAGTGGTTGCCATAATTGGCGAGTGCTCCCTTTTGGGGAGTGATTTCCTCCACTATGGATAGTGGGCGGTCTTTAGGGCCTCTTCTCGGGTGGAGGAGCGCGACCCGCCCGTAAGGTCCTTGGGCCGGAGCCCTATGCCGTAATGGGTTGGTTGACTGGTTGTAGTTGAATTGACTTCTCTGGGCCTGGGATAAATGGTTGTATCAATTGCCCCCATTTTTCGAGCTCTACCGTTGTTGAGGTTGAGGTCAGGAGATGTAGTATAAGGGGGTAAAGTGGCACCTTTTGTAAAGTTGGTCCGACTTGCGAAGTCGGCTAAGGACAACAGTTAGTTAGTCCGAGATTCGTTCAGTGGCTAGGGAGTGACCCCTTGATTTACGAACGATGAATGAGTGGGTCGGCCAGCTGGGGGAGTGGCCCTCAGCCTTACGACCGATTTATTTGTTCGGTGGAAAGAGGAGTGCCTCTCGACTTACGACCGACGAAGGAGTAGGTCAGCCAGCTGGGGGAGTTGCCCCAACCTTATGGTTGATCTGTTCGTTCAGTGGAAAGGGCAGTTGCTCCTCAACTTACGGCCGACGAAGGAGTGGGTCGGCCAGCAGGGGGAGTTGCCCCCAGCCTTATGACCGATCTGTTTGTTCGGTTGCAAGGGCAATTACCCCTCGACTTATGACCGACGAAGGAGTGGATCGGCCAGCTGGGGGAGTTTCCCCTAGACTTACGGCCGATCTATTCGTTCGGTTGCGAGGGGAGTTTCTCCTCGACTTAAGGCCGACGAAGGAGTGGGTCGGCCAGCTGGGGGAGTTGCCCCCGGCCTTATGGCCGATCTGTTCGTTCGGTTGCAAGTGGAATTGCCCCCTCAACTTATGGCTGATGAAGGAGTGGGTCGATCAGCTGGGGGAGTTGCCCCGGCCTTACGTCCGATCTGTTTGTTCGGTGGCAAGGGGAGTTGCCCCTCGGCTTACGGCCGACGAAGGAGTGGGTCAGCCAGCTGGGGGAGTTACCACCAGCCTAACGATCGATCTATTCGATCAGTTGCAAGGGGCGTTGCCCCTCGACTCATGGCCAAAGAAGGAGTGGGTCAGCTAGCTGGAGGAGTTGCCCCCAGCCTTACGATCGATCTGTTTGTTTGGTTGCAAGGGGAGTTACCCCTCGACGTACGGCCGACGAAGGAGTGGGTCGGCCATCTGGGAGAGTTACCCCCAGCCTTACGGTCGATCTATTCGTTCAATTACGAGGGGAGTTGCCCCTTGACTTACGATCGACGAAGGAGTGGGTCAGCCAGCTGAGAGAGTTTCCCCCTCCATGACTCGGGTTTTCCCCAGAAAGTAGGAAACCTGAGTCATTGGAAGTTTCATTATACTGGCGCTAGTCAATCGGTTAGGTTGGCCTAGTCTCGGTCGTCCTCGTCTGGTCTGCCTCCTCCTGGATGGGTCAGAACCGTCTAGTCGGCCTCGACTGGTCGGCCTCCTCCTGGGTTAGCCTTGTCTGGATCACGCTCTAGCCCCTAGCTTTGGTTCCAGCTTTTGTCGGTTCGATAGCCCCACTCACTCCTCATAAGCTCGGTTAGTGAGGCTTTGGCAAGGCTCCTTGCAAGCTTGTTGGGCGAGGCTTTGTGCTACTACCTCGGTTTTTGCATCACCGCCTCAACTTGGTCATGTTCAAGCCGTTGGATTAGCTTCGAAAGGCAGAGGCGGTATGACCGCGTGGCACCACGATTTCAAGAGAAAGGCATGCATTTCTCGACCATCGGAGGCCAAGCGGGAGGCATTATCCCTTGGTCTCGACAAGGGTATCGTCGCCCTTCCTGGGCCCCGTCGGAATGAACATACACCGAGTTGGGCAATAGTTATTAAGAGCTTAAGGAGGTGTGCTGACCTTCGTGGTGAAGCCATGCTTAAGGATGAGCTCTGGGAACTAGGCCGAGCTTTGGGGGAATGTCGCCGATCTCACAGGCCGGGTGCGAGGAGGTATGATGGGCGATGAATTCTATGCTTATACAAGATCTGGACCCAAAACAATGGCATTAAGGCGGGGCTTGCAAGGCCATCGGTGACAGCAGAGTAGGTGACTAGATGGTTGAGGATGCCATGAATCTTCTGAGCCGATGCTTATATTGTTGTAAGGCTTGTTTCTACGTCGGCAACTTTCTTGAGCCCAAAATTGACCCAATCAACTGATGATGAAAGTTTCCGATCATCAAGTCACCGCCCGAGCAGCGGCCCACCACCAATGTCTACAAGAGCTCCTCCAAAAATGGCCCATCACCAAGCCACCATCTTTCTCCCCTCTGTTGGAATTTAATAGAAAACAGAAATTAAACAAATACAATTACATTTTGAGGGAGAAAGAGATAATGAGAGAGGATCTTAGGCTTTTGGAGTCCTTCAAGAGCGGTGTTTTGCTTGTTCTCGACAAAATGTCTGATATTTAGGCAACTGAGGCCGATCATTTTACAGTGGGGTCGTTGTTCGGACGGAGCTCGACTCGCTCGGTACGAAGGATCGGATGATCAGGTGCTCGGAAGGGTCTCGAACTCGGAGATCAGAGCTCAGCTCACTCGGTACGAAGGCTCAGATGATCAGACGGGCCTCAAGCCTAGAGATCGGAGCTCGGCTTGCTTGGTGATGGGTCGACGATCTCAAATGCTTGGCAGATCTGGGACGTTCCATTAGGAGGGAGCCCTTGCTCGGATCTACTTGACCTAGGAGGTGGCCGACGGTGGTGCCCCAGGCAGGGAGGAAGACCCGTGGCGAACCTGCACATGGTGGCAAATCTTGACAGATTGGCATATGACTGGGCCTCGAACCAGGGGACGAACTCTCCATGGCCAGATCCCCTTCTTCGATCAACGATCTGAATCCCAGCAGATCGATCGACGGTGATAGGCAGAGCTCGATTCCCGATCAGTAGTGGTTTGCTCAACAGAGACATTTACTGCACGGAGATGGTAATCGGGATCAAATTGCTGAAATGGAGACCATGTGGATCAAATTTCTGATGCTGGCCACGTGCATTGGGACCCAGGTGGACGAGTCGTTCGCCGGTGCTGTGATGTTCGGCAATCATCAATGACAGTGGCGTCAACTCTTGATCCAAGGTCTACCTCTCTCTCGAGCTCTGGTACCTGTGTGTCATCATTATTGAAGCCAATGACACATTGACGATGTCAAAAGAACAGGATCTCTATCAAAGCATTGTTAGGGTTCCAAATGCTGAAGATCTAAACAACATCTGGCCGTAACGGTGCCTCGTCACGGAGCGAGGACCTCATCTTTGTTGCAGCGGAGCTCTTTGGAGATGAGAAGCTGATCCTCTCGATGGAGATCTGCCACGGTAAGGAGACAGTGGTGATCGGATCCACTGAGATCAAACTCTCCTCCATCGAGTAAGGTTATCTCCCAGTGGCTTGACCTCTCCCCAAGTAACGAGATTAAATAAAAAGGGAAAGGGGGGATCGACCACACGTGACTTGGAGGGAGGCCGCACGGAAGGTTATGCCTCGACGATTGTTACCACATGGAGGACGAGCCTACACAATCTGCCTGCAATTTCTAGCCATCGGTGAGGCAACCAAGGCGACCACCGAGCGGTGCCGTTGAGCTTGAGGTCATCGGTTGCAAGATTCTTTTGCCATGAACATCGTCTTCACCCGGGAAGATGTGATCTTTGCCTCAGGTTAGATAGATCGGGATGTGTCTGCCACAAGGTGGAATGGATCGCCCAAGTGGAGATCTTTAGTGCCTTTTATGACTGGAGATCTTTAAAACAAGATTATCTTTCTGATGCTGGCGTCCTGGAGAAATTGAACGCCTTAGGGACCAGGCAAAACAGATAAACTACTTGATTTGCATTTCCTTTGAATTGTTCCTGGAGTTCGGTCGCTTCGCTTCTTTGACTTGTGAAAGGAGCTCGAATTGACATATCCATGGGGGTGATACGGAATCAACCTTCGGGGCATGAAGTCTTTCCCCTTCATGAGTCGGCCTTTCCGGCCTTTAACTAGAGGAACGAATCATGGTCGACGTGGCTGATGACGTGGATGTTGACTCGTTCCCACAGACGGTGTCAGATGTTTTGGGGTGTTTTCTCACCACAGATTGGTAGTTTGGTGGTACGGATGCCATCGATATCACGTGAGACGGAGATGACCTTTAGGGTCGATCGACTGCATGTTCACTCGAGTAGGAAGGCATGGACCCGTGCTTTGGTGTGTCGGGGTAGCCTTAGCGGGACGACAACCTCCGGGATCGGTCGGACAAACGGGCTCTGACACGAGGGAGTTCAGATCCGAGAGATTGGACGCCGAAGGGAAACTTCGATAGTGGTGACGTCTCCTTCGATCTGCAAGATGAAAGAGCTCGTTAGGGGGGTCAGACCTTGGTTTCGACCAATTCCCCTGCGATGCCAAAGTCAGATCTAGTCTGAAGGATGCTAGGAGGGATCGAGCTTGGTTCACGGAGAGACCAAGCACTGATCCTCGAGCCGAGCTATGGAGGAGGAATATGTAAGGTGGAAGAAGGTGTGGAGAAGTTGTATTGTCATACCTCCATTGTGGATCTCGAAGATCAGACCCCCTTGAGATGATGCCTCTTCCCTCTTCATATAGGCGAGTCATCCCCCCAGTGTAATGGGCCATGATTGACTTCATTGATGGGGACATGCTAAGTGGGGAATGTTGACCCCAATAATTACCATGTTTTATGTTGGGATGAATGTTATGAAGGTGGAGTGATGGCCATGAAGGTGGAGTGATGGCATTGAGTGGTTACCATAATTGGCGAGTGATCCCTTGGTTTGGGAAGCGATTTACTCTACTACGGATAGTGGGCAGTCTTTTGGGCCTTCGTCTCGGGTGGAGGAGCGCGAACCGCCCGTGAGGTCCTTGGGCTGGAGCCCAAGGCCGTAGTGGGTTGGTTGATGACGTGCGTTTATATTTCATATATTTGCGCACGTTTTCTTCCATGTTTCTCCGTATTTTCTGCCGTCTTTTATACGTTTTCTCGTGTTTTCTTGTATTTTCTTGTTTTCTTTCACTTTTCCATGTTTTTTCGTAATTTGCATGAATTTACAGCATTTGGAACATAAAACGACAATATCATGAGTCCCCGGAGCAACAGGAGGAGTCACGCATGATCCAGGGGGTCAAACGACGAAGATCTCATCTTTCAGCCCCTCACCTGACCGGTTGGTCATTTCCAACCGATCGGGTGATGCACGCGTGCACCACCCGGACACAAGTTGGAGCGGCCAAGAGGTCACCCGATCGGTTCAGTGACCGGTTCAAACGCCCCAATTCTCGGGAATTTGGAGCTGAGTTCCAACCGATTGGGTGACATCTCACCCGATCGGTTCATCTGTAGCCGCATCGCCTCAAAGATCGAACCGACGGCTCCACCCGCTCTCTTCAGTGACCGGTTGAAGCTCCCGAAGCCCGATGGCCAAAGCAACAAGCGGCTCACCCGATCGGTTGATGTTTCAACCGATCGGGTGGCCTTTTCTTTCGCCTTTGCACGCTGCTGATGCACTCATTGAAGATCTGCTATCATTCCAGAGGGATTTTGGGTGATCTCTTATTTTTCTAGCGTCGGCATCGTCATTAGCTTTCGAACGATAGGTAGCAAGCCCAAATCCGATTTTTCTAGATTTTTCTGGAATTTTCTGAGCGCAGCTATGTGCTGAAATTGGCTGATGTCTGAAATTTCACTTCAACCGATCGGTTGGGAGTCCAACCGATCGGTTGAAGTCAATTTCAGCAGTTTCGTGCTCTCTGTTTATTCCACCCGATCGGATGAGTTTTCACCCGATCGGGTGGGCCTGTTTTGACAGTTTTGAGTGGGTTTCGGACCCGAACTGTTAAGAGTTTTTTGGGGCTTTTAAATAGGGGTTTGGGCACGGCTTTGGGGAGTTCTTCCTCGGTTTTTCTAGGGCTTTTTGCCCCTTTCTCTTGTGAGTTTAGATTAGGTTAGATTAGGTTTTCTATTGTAATAAGTCTTGTATTGGATTGAAGATTCAAACTCAAGATAAGTATTTTTTTCTCTCATTTTCTATTGTATTGTGTTATTTTCTTTGTTGCTTGATGGTGGATGTTTGTTTGTCATTATTATTGCTTTCTATCATGCTCTTCACCATTGAGTAGTGTTTGATGAACCCTAATACGGGTTAGGGTAGGATTGATGCTTGGAAATTTACATTTGGCTTGGTTGCATGGCATGTGTTCGATGAAATGTGTCAATGGGGATTTCTTGCAATCTGAGTCCAATTCGTATGACAACACACTAGTTGTGTTGGGGATTGGGGTCCGGTGCTTGTCCAGTCAAGATCCGCTTCGATGTATTGTTAGAAATCACATTCGACCTATTTGGCCATTAGGGTTACACGGGGGCGTTTCATTGTCATTGGCGGGAGAAAGACCGCCTTTGACCGTTGGGCCAAGGGGGAATAAACTTGGCGGTTGACTCCCAGCCATAGCTCACGCCCCTAGTGTAGACATGGAGTCCTCGCGCGTGGGAGCGGCTTGGACGAAGTGTTGGGAGATATCATTGTGGCCTTAATGCTCCCGGTTGCGGAAGGTGTTAATGGACATGGGAATGCCACCGTCTGGAACCGGGTAGGCCTAGCGTGCTTGGCACCGACCGGAATATCGGGCCATGGACGCTAGGTACCACCTTTTGGAGCAATGTCTCACCCTGGGTCAAGTCAAATGCCAAGTGTCATGAGTGCTCTAGCCCGTGTTAGCGGGGATTCATTTCGTGTCTTTTTCATTTCTTTCTTTTATTTCTACACTTCCACCCACATCATCCGCGTAGCTAGCACACGACCTAGGCGAGGCTAGTAGCCACTCAAGCCATCCACCTCCCTGAGTTCGATAAACCCGCACCCTACACTAACCGTGCACTTGCGGTAAAACGACACCGCACCCAAACAGTAAACGGGGCGCCGGTCAAGTTTTTGGCGCCGTTGCCGGGGAGGCGTTCGGTTTGATATTAGCTTAGCTTGGGTTCGTTAGACTACGCGTAAAAACAAAAAAAAATTTTTAATTTAAAAATATATATTCAATAACCAAGAAATTTTTCCCCACCATTATATTATCTTTTTGTTATTCTCTTGTGCTATTGACGCTCCTCTCTAGTTTTCTTATTTTTTTTGTCCATGTATCTTTGATATTGCCATGTGGAGATCAAATTTCGATGCTCAAATGGGAGGATATGATCCTTATTCAGTTGTGGTTTGTGAGACTTGTGGGATGGTAGGGCACATGTATTATGATTGCCCATTTACTCTTGAGAGCCTCCCCCCGCTCCAAGGCCAAACATTTTCCCACAACCTTAGCCCAAACACCTCCCATCCATTTCCTCAACCTTATACCCCTCCACAAACACAAGAAGAATCAAGCCTCGTGTCTCTCCTTGAAAGTGCCATGTTTAACCAAGGCCAAATATTACAAAACTTGATGGTACCAATCACCGAGCCGACACCGAGGAGAGGGGATGAAGGAGAGGATATACCCACCTTCATGGTCGAGACCACCATGCCACCATAGACACATCTCATGCCGATGCCCCAATTTTCACACACTACCACTTGGATGACGAAGCATTTTTTGATGATGATAGTGAGGATGGGGAGATTTCTCTAGGATCTGTGGGAGAGACTTTTCATCTTTATCTGGATACCCCATATGAGTCCTATGAGAGCACCGAGGAGACCACAGAGCTTATGCATACCGTCGAGGAGGATGTGCGTGAGGACGATGACACCACGACCACATACGAGTGGTCCGCTCCACATCCACCTCCACAGCCATCTCTGTCACAGCTTCCTCCTTGGTCGGTGGTCAACCATGAGGATGTCATTCAGGACATCGGGTAGATGGAGGAGCATGAGCATATCGTCGAGGAGGATGTGCATGAGGGCTTGGATACGGTCATCCACTTCATGGAGCCCGAACCACATCTACCTCTACCGTCACGCTCCACTTTTTCTGCGGCTGAGCATCTACTTGAGCATATTGCCCCTATTCAGGGAGATTTTCATACTCACTCTCACTCCACATTTGAGTCTCGCTTTTCACTTCCTATTTCTTTAGACTCATATATATTTGACACACCATATCTCTCACAGGACACAGGATCGACTTCCCTTGAGGTATGCTACGGTGTGTCACCACCTGGAGAGCAACTTCACATGGAGAGCGGGGATTTGATCGTCGCTAGCACAGAGGATAGCATACCATTTCCAGGGAGTGTTCGCCACATTTCATATATTTTACCATCATTTACCGGCGACTATCTATGGGATACATTTATTTTGGGAAATAATTTCTTGCCATGGACTAATACACCTCGTCCTTTGCAGGTCACAAGTGGACACCTACGAGGGATGCTTGGAGGTGCATTGCTTGGGTCCATTGGCACACGTGGCACAGCGCTTCTGGCGGAGCCACAGAAGGAGCAGTTAGAGCAGCTACCTGCCCCGCTTCAGATCTTGGATCCACCTATGCTCAGGTGTATCCTAATCCAGCAGTGTAAAAATTTACCGCTTTCTAGTTTAGGTTTGAATAATCTCGTCTCCTCTCATTAACGAGGGGAGCGTATCTAGGGTTTGCTTTTGCATCTTAATAACCCTTCATGTCGTGCCCTTCTATCATTTCACCCTCATTCTCTTTCGAGGAGAATGAGCACACCGTCTCTCCTGCATTTTGATTTCTTTGTTTTCTTTTCCGATCTTCCCCTTGCATATTTCTGCATCACATTGATCATATCGTTTCGCTGGCATTGTCATATTCAGCTTGGGGGAAATCGATTTGTGTGCATGTTTTCATGTGCCGTTGTTGTGTGTCTGTGTCTAGGTGTTCTTTTGTCGTGTTTTATACCTTTTATTTGAGTGTTTCTTTTTCTTTATTTTTTAGTTTCGCTCATGTGTTTTTCGTGTTTTTCATTTTTTGTGTCGGTGCATAACTCCCCCCCCATTTTCATTGCCCTCTCGTATTCACTACTATTGCATTAAGGACAATGCAAGTTTCAGCTTGGGGGAGTCGTACTTCGTGCATCATTTGTCTCTTTTTCTTCGTTATTTGAGTCGTTTTTCTCCGTGTTTTTCTTTTTCTTTTTCTTTTCTTCTTTTTATCTCTTTCTCCTAGAGATGAACCCTATGATGAATTGCCACAAAAATCACACGCGCACCTTGCACAGCTTCGATAATCACATTCACTAACCCTAGGATATCGAGTCCTCTTGCATTTCATGCATCGCGGGTCCATATAGCTTTTTGTGAGTCGTGCGTCGTGCCTAGCTGTTTGGTGTGCTTCTACCTTGTGATTATGTTTTATATACCTATCCTTGGTTGACCCCTAGATTATCATGCTTCGATTTGAATATGCGGTATTTGCTTCTACTATCTCCTTCTATATGCATGCTATATTTATATCGTATATTTCAATTCGCATGTGTCGGGATTCCACAAACAAGAACTAGGATAACCCATTTAGCCTATGCTCTGATTAGCCAGAAATATCTCCTTTGTCCAAGTGTTTAGAATCCGATTTCATTTTTATTTTACTTGGTGCAAATTCCCTTGTCGTGTACTGTTCTCCCACTTGGTAGAGTACACATGTAAATATCCCAATTCCCAAAAATCCAAAAAAAGGAGAAAAGAAAAGAAAAAACCCAAAAAGATGAGAAATGAAAAGAAAAGGAAAAAAATACAAATACCCAAAACCCAAAAAAAATTCCAGTGTGAATATTTTCCTAATTGCCGTGAATAAGGGGAAGGCGAGAATTTGCACCGAGTGTTCTACTCCACATCTTCTCAACCTCCATCGTTTTCGAAAACACTTGGCATAGGGACCTTCTAGCGATTACCTAGGCTATAGTGTGGTGATATCCTAGTCCCTAGCTGTGGAGTCCCCGATGCATGATATGCTTCTATTCTTATACTCTTCTCATGCATGCTTGAGCTAATATTCACCGCAATTTCAAATTGAATCGATATTTGGGTCTTTCTTTGGGTATGTGTATATGGAGCTTTATTGCACATCGTAGATAGTGACAACATCTGCTAGCACACGACCACACTCACTCGCGCTTCACTGCGTGGGCCCATGACACTTGTTTGAACTCACATTCCTTGGTTTAGTGTTGTGTTTTGTCGTATGCTTGCTTCGTGTGGCGTGTTTGATTTTGTTGGCCCTTACGGGCGATCTAGGATATAGAATTCTCTTTTTCTCTCCTTCTCTCTATTTTCTCCCTCCGAGCTCCTACTCTCACTCGTCTTCCTCGAGGACGAGGAAGAATTCAGCTTGGGGGATTTTGACGTGCGTTTATATTTCATATATTTGCGCACATTTTCTTCCGTGTTTCTCCGTATTTTCCGCCGTCTTTTATTCGTTTTCTCGTGTTTTCTTGTATTTTCTTGTTTTCTTTCACTTTTCCGTGTTTTTTCGTATTTTACAGGAATTTACAGCATTTGGAACATAAAACGACAATATCATGAGTCCCCGGAGCAACGGGAGGAGTCACGCGTGATCCAGGGGGTCAAACGACGAAGATCTCATCTTTCAGTCCCTCACCCGACCGGTTGGTCATTTCCAACCGATCGGGTGATGCACGCGTGCACCACCTGGACACAAGTTGGAGCGGCCAAGAGGTCACCCGATCGGTTCAGTGACCGGTTCAAACGCCCCAATTCTCGGGAATTTGGAGCTGAGTTTCAACCGATCGGGTGACATCTCACCCGATCGGTTCATCTGTAGCCGCATCACCTCAAAGATCGAACCGACGGCTCCACCCGCTCTCTTCGGTGACCGGTTGAAGCTCCCGAAGCCCGATGGCCAAAGCAACAAGCGGCTCACCCGATCGGTTGATGTTTCAACTGATCGGGTGGCCTTTTCTTCCGTCTTTGCACGCTGCTGATGCACTCATTGAAGATCTGCTATCATTCCAGAGGGATTTTGGGTGATCTCTTATTTTTCTAGCGTCGGCATCGTCGTTAGCTTTCCAACGATAGGTCGCATGCCCAAATCCGATTTTTCTAGATTTTTCTGGAATTTTCTGAGCGCAGCTATGTGCAGAAATTGGCTGCTGTCTGAAATTTCACTTCAACAGATCGGTTGGGAGTCCAACCGATCGGTTGAAGTCAATTTCAGCAGTTTCGTGCTCTCTGTTTATTCCACCCGATCGGGTGAGTTTTCACCCGATCGGTTGGGCCTGTTTTGACAGTTTTGAGTGGGTTTCGGACCCGAACTGTTAAGAGTTTTTTGGGGCTTTTAAATAGGGGTTTGGGCACAACTTTGGGGAGTTCTTCCTCAGTTTTTCTAGGGCTTTTTGCCCCTTTCTCTTGTGAGTTTAGATTAGGTTAGATTAGATTTTCTATTGTAATAAGTCTTGTATTGGATTGAAGATTCAAACTCAAGATAAGTATTTTCTTCTCTCATTTTCTATTGTATTGTGTTATTTTCTTTGTTGCTTGATGGTGAATGTTTGTTTGTCATTATTATTGCTTTCTATCATGTTCTTCACCATTGAGTAGTGTTTGATGAACCCTAATACGGGTTAGGGTAGGATTGATGCTTGGAAATTTACATTTGGCTTGGTTTCATGGCATGTGTTCGATGAAATGTGTCAATGGGGATTTCTAGCAATCTGAGTCCAATTCGTATGGCAACACACTAGTTGTGTTGGGGATTGGGGTCCGGTGCTTGTCCAGTCAAGATCAGCTTCGATGTATTGCTAGAAATCACATTCGACCTATTTGGCCATTAGGGTTACGCGGGGGCGTTTCATTGTCATTGGCGGGAGAAAGACCGCCTTTGACCGTTGGGCCAAGGGGGAATAAACTTGGCGGTTGACTCCCTAGCCATAGCTCACGCCCCTAGTGTAGACATGGAGTCCTCGTGCGTGGGAGCGGCTTGGACGAAGTGTTGGGAGATATCATTATGGCCTTAATGCTCCCGGTTGCGGAAGGTGTTAATGGACATGGGAATGCCCACCGTCCGGAACTGGGTAGGCCTAGCGTGCTTGGCACCGACCGGAATATCGGGCCATGGACGCGAGGGGTACCAGCTTTTGGGGGCAATGTCTCACCCCTTGTTAGCAATACGTAATACGGAAAATATTCGGGACGTGAATAAAACGTGTTTAATTCGATTAATTTCAAAAGACGTTTGGTCAAAAATTCGGTCAAATATGCGCAATACGGGAATAATACATAAATGGGTTAAATTGTGTTTAATTTGTTAACCCAGATAAAAAATGCGACTAAAAATAAGTATTCAAGATATCATTCATCCAAATGAACTTAAAAATCAACAATATCAATATGAAATAAGAGTAAAATAAGTTCTTTATTGATGATTTAAATTGTATTCATAGTTTTAACCAAAATGACATGATCATACTATTATATTCCATGTAGCATGTACTAAACTAAAGTATGATCATTAAATCATAGTTCAAAATGATTTAAAAGTGCCCCTAAAACGCATTTAAAACGCAAAAAATGCGCAATATGGGAATAAAACGCTTTTTGTTCATCAACCCCTAAAAAAGCGCGTATTTTTCCGAATAATTCAAATGAACGGCCATTTAATACGGGAACCATTTTAGACGGGTTTTAAACGTACAAAAATTAAAAATTTGCGTTTTTTACTAACAAGGGTCTCACCCTGGGTCAAGTCAAATGCCAAGTGTCATGAGTGCTCTAGCCCGTGTTAGCGTGGATTCATTTCTTGTCTTTTTCATTTCATTCTTTTATTTCTACACATCCACCCACATCATCCGCGTAGCTAGCATACGACCTAGGCGAGGCTAGTAGCCACTCAAGCCATCCACCTCCCTGAGTTCGATAAACCGCACCCTACACTAACCGTGCACTTGCGGTAAAACGACACCGCGCCCAAACCGTAAACGGGGCGCCGGTCAGTTGACTGGTCGTGGTTGACTTGACTTCTCTGGGCCCAGGATAAATGGTTGTATCAATAGTGTTCATGGAAAATCAAATCCAAATAGAATTTGGGTTCCAAATCGCTGATCACGTTTGTTAAATTATTTTTGGTATCCATGAATATAATGATTATATTTTTGTTAACTAAGAATAATAGTAGATAATTATGACTAACATTTCGGACACAATATCTTGTGGGTACCAATATATTTGATATATTTATTTTAAGGAACAATTTAAGAAACTTTGGATCATGGATAGCAGATACTCAGCACGTATGACTTGGAACGCAAAACTGATATGCTCGTTGAAAATGGTAGACATAGGAACGGTGACCTTCGGAGACAACAAAAAAGGAAAAATAATTAGAATTGGCAATGTTGGTAACCCTTCAAAACATATTATTGAAAATGTTAGCTTAGTTAAAGGACTAAAATATAACTTAATAAGCATCATTCAGTTATGTGATAAAGGTTATAAAGTTGTTTTCACTCATGAAGCATGTTTAGTTTATGATAATACTATGAAAAATGTGCTAATGCAAGGAAATTGGTTAGAGAATATTTATACTTTTTCTTGCAAAAATGATGATTCAAAAGTATGTTTAATTGTTTCATGTAAAGACACATTATTGTGGCATAGACTTTTCGGTCATGTCAATATCAAAAACATGAATAAGATATCGATGAAAGAGTTGGTAAAAGGACTCCAAAAAATAAACTTTAAATTAGATAAAATTCGTGAGTCATGCCAACATGGTAAATTACATAAGAGTACCTTTAAGAGCATAGGAGCCCTTAGCTCAAAAAGACCACTTGAATTGTTACATATTGATTTATTTTGTCATCATAGGACTTCTTCTCTTTATGGTAGCAAATATATTTTTGTCATTGACTACACAAGATTTACTTGGGTTTGATTTTTGCCAAATAAAAATGATGCTTTTCGTGAATTCAAAATATTTTTCAAAAAAATTTAAATATTACATTCTTCGAAAATTATTTATATAAGAAGTGATCGCATAAGAGAATTCGAAAATGAATATTTTCAAAATTTTGTGAAAAACGTGATATTTAACATACTTTTGCTTTTCCTAGAGCTGCTCCACAAAATGGAGTAGTTGAAAAGAAAAATAGAACACTCCAAGAGTGTGCACGAATAATGTTGGCTGAAAGCAACCTTCCAAAATACTTTTGGGCGGAAGCCGTAGCAACCGCGTGCTATATTCAAAATAGAGTTTTAATTAGAAATCCTTTTCAAAAGACACCTTATGAACTACTGTACTAACGAGTTCAGAACATATCCTATTTTAAAGCTTTTGGTTGTAAATGCTATGTTTTGAACACAAATGATGACTTAGATAAATTTGACTCCAAAGCGAATGCATGAATTTTTATCGATTATTCCTCTAGAAGCAAAGCATATCGCATATACAACAAGAAAATACCTTGTGTTGTTGAAACATTACATGTTACTTTTGATAAAACTATTACAAATGTTTCAAACTCTAGTTTAAATAATGATATTAATGATGATGTAGTTATTCTTTCAAGTGATATGAATAATATTGTTCCATTATCAAAATCATTCACTGAAGTGAAACATCACCCACATACCCAAGTCATTGGAAACATTGATAAAGGTGTTAAAACTAGATCATAAATACAATATATGTCTCATGTTGCTTTTGTATCTAGCGTTGAGCCGAAAAGGTAGATGAGGCTTTTGCAGATGATGCATGGATTGAATTTATGCAAGAAGAACTGCTTCAATTCGAAAGAAATCAGGTATGGGAATTATTCCCAAGACCAGACTATCGTCCATTCATTGGCACAAAATGGGTATACAGAAATAAGCTAGACGAGGACGAAAATATGGTAAGAAACAAAGCTAGATTAGTAGCGCATGTATATTCACAAGAAGAAGGTATTGACTTTGATGAAACTTTTGCATCTGTTGCTAGATTAGAGTCTATTAGAATGATACTTGCTTTTGCAACATTTAAAAATGTTAAATTATACCAAATGGATGTAAAAAGCGCCTTCTTAAATGGCTATATTAAGGAGGAAGTTTATGTTGAACAACCTCCAGGTTCTGAACATGATAAAAAATCAAACCGTGTTTATAAATTAAATAAAGCTTTATATAGCCTGAAACAAGCTCTAAGAGCTTGGTATGAGAGATTAAGGAAGTTCTTAATCGACTCTGGTGACAATGTAGGAAAAATAGATACAACAATATTTGTGAAGAAAATTCTTGATGACATCATACTTATTCAAATTTATGTAGATGCTATTATTTTTGGATCCACTAACGAAGATCTATGTCAAGAGGTTGCCAAGTTAATGTAGGATGAGTTCGAGATGAGCCACATGGGCGAGCTCACGTATTAATTAGGACTACAAATTAAGCAATCAAACGAAGGAACATTTTGTAGAGGGACGTGCCCTCGGATCATTTGTATTTGATGCAAATGATAATTTAAGCCTAGATAGGTACTAATTTGCATATGATGCAAAGGGTTAAATGTGTCTTAAATTGTTTAAGAGCATATTTAATATAATAAACACAAGAAAAAGTTCACGGGTAAGACGGGAATGTCCCGGTCTACGCCCAGGTTCGAACGGCGTCCAAATCGGACGCCAAATGCCAAGTTACGCCCAAAACAGCTCAATGGATCAGACGGGATCAGACCAGGCTAACCCAGGCCAGACTGGGTCTGGCCTGGGTGCCTGGCCAGGCCCAGTGAAGCCAGGGTGCCAGGCCCATGCCCGGGCGCCTGGGCGCCTGGGCACCTGGCCCAGGCACCCAGGCTGGGCACCAGGCCCGGCACCTGGGCAGTGCCCAGGTAGCCAGTCTTGAGCAGTAGGGCCAACAAGCTGGGCCCCACATTGGGGGCAGAACCCTAGGGTGCAGTTTGCAGTTTTGGCGGCTGATTTTGGACGAAAATCAAGCCTTGGGCTGAACTTTGGGCGATCAATTGGAGGGTCAAACGGACTCCGATTGACTCCCCATTTTTTCCTATGCGTTCACCATTGAACTCCCTTCGAATTGATAGGTTATATCAATCATGAAACTCAATGGTGAGGGAGTTACAATTCACGAAAGTTTGGCCTTTGTGAAAGGCAAACTAAAATGAATTTACTAACTCTAAACTTTAGTCCCACATCGGTTGTGGAGAAAAGGGGAGAGTCAGCCGTCTATATAAATAGGGGCCTCCCCCTTCCTCCAAACTTGTCCCAAGCTCAAGATCTGAGCGTCTCCCAAAAACGTTGGAGCACGCTCGGATCAAAGCTTAAATTAATTAATCTTCTCCCTATATTTCTGCCTTACTCTTGAAGGGATTTAGCAAAGCCACGAAGGGGTTCGGATTCGGATCCGAAATCTTGGCGAAGGCTTTCACTCGCGTGAAACTTTCTTCGACGCGTGGTTGTCTCGACGACACGAGGATTGCTTGCCTCAGGATGCAGAGCGGTTCGAGGAGCAGCTCGGCGTGGGACAGGGAGCGGCTCGGAAGACGGTGCGATACATCTTGCCCGCCCCAGGGTTGAGATTCTGGGTATGTTTTTAGAAGCTTTTGTTTTAATTATTCATAGTAGTTTAGATCCCTCTTGTGGTGGTCAGATCCACCCCGAGTTGGAAGAGATCCTGGCTAAGGTCTGGTTCCTTAGGGCTGCATGTTAATTAGATTAACTTATTATTTTTCGCTGCATTTTTTTACTTCCGTGTTCCGTCCGACTTAGGACGGGCACAGATTTTAGCCCTGAGGGTCTGCCAAAACCCTACACATTTATTCATAAACCAAATATGCAAAAGATCTACTCAAAAGGTTCGGGATGGAAAAGGCATCGGGAAAGAATACTCTCATGGCAATGTCACTTCTTTGGACAAAGATGAAGCTGGCAAGAGTGTAGATCAGAAAACGTATCGAGGTATGATTGGTTCTGTATTATATCTTACTGCTAGTAGACATGCCATAATGTTTAGTGTATGTGCTTGTGCAAGATTTCAATGTGATCCCAAGGAATCACAGCTCAAAGTAGTAAAATACATATTTAGATATAGTAAAACCACGTCTGACTTTGGATTGTTTTACCCTAGAGATAACACCTTTGATTTAATTTCGTTTAGTGACTCTGACTATGCTGATTGCAAAGCCACTAGAAAAAGCACAAGTGGAACATGTCTTTTCCTTGGACATTCCCTTGTCTCGTAGTTTAGGAAAAAGCAAAGCTCGGTCTCACTATCAACCACTGAGGCAGAGTATATAGCTGCCTGACTAGCAAGTGCACAAATTCTCTGGATGAAACAAGTCTTAGTAGATTACGGTAGTAAGTCATCTACTTGTGTAATTTATTATGATAACAAGAGCGCTATTAATTTATCCAAGAACTATGTTCGTCATCCTAGGACAAAGCATATAGACATCAGACACAGATTCAAAAATGATCATTGTGTTAAAAAAATGTTGAAATTAAATGAGTATCTACTGAACAATAAGTTGTAGATATTCTCACGAAGCCCTTGAAGATGGAATCATTTTCAAAACTTCGTCAATATTTAGGAATTATAAGTAAAAAGGAATTAAAACTATGTTAAATTTTTTGATATTGTGACATCACACATATGTCACTCACTATTCTATTTCACGCGTGGTATACTTTTTGATGTGACAAAGGGGGAGAAGAGACATAGCTCACAATGTCTATAAAATATGCTTATAAAATATGTACTTGAGTTGAAAATAATATGGAAATCATGCATATGTAAAACTTATTACTAACTAGCCTTGATGCATAGGGAGTAACCTGTCCATAGTGATCATGCTCCTGCATATCTGCAGGGGAGCGTAAGTAATCTTATCATTTCATATTATTTTTAAATTTTATATATCATTTGTTGTCATAATCAAAAAGGGGGGAGAGTGTTGGAATATTGAGACCCACCCCATGGATTTTGATGATATACGCAAATGATATATGGATTAACAATCTTATCTCAATTGCATATAGATTTGTTTGTTGATTGGAGCTATTGTGATGCAAATCGGAGAACCTAAACACACGATCAATAACTCTACAACTTGAAGCATATGATGATCTTAGATCGTGAATTAAATGAAGAATTGAGAACAAGAAAACTTAGCTTAATATCAAGCATGAAGATGAAGAGCTAAAGCTATGGTTGTGTGAGTAATTGCATAGAAATGTAAAGCCATAGTATATTACACACACACTTTCAAAATTCAGTGAAAATTGTTTTTAAATTATTTTTAAATATATTTCTCAAATATAAGTTTTAAAAATTATTTTGGAAGCATTTTTAATTATATATTAAGGTATCCCAAAATAGCCAACTATTTTGGACTGATAGCCGACTATTTCTTACAGAGATTTTCTCAAATCTCTCTGTCAAAATAATAGTCGACTATTTGATAAAATTATCGACTATCTAGAGCTGATAACCGACTATCTGGGAAGATAACTGACTATCGGGGTCAACTCAGGCCAGATTTGGAAATCTGCCATAATTTTTGCTAGCCGTTAGAGTTGACTCTTGGAGCTGATTTCCAGCTGTTTTGAGCAGATTTTAAGCTTCTATTTGCCTATAAATAGATAGGAATTTCAGAATTTTTAAGACAAATTATTCTAATTGCAATATTCTCTCTTTTGCTTAAAAACTCTCAAGCTCTATTTTCTGTGATCTAAATTCAAAAGGCTACTATTTTTAAGTTGTGTTCTAATCTTTTCTAAATATATTTTTAAATTCAAAAACTCTCAAACTCTCAATCTTATTTAGCCTTTTTCTATACTTGTTTATTTTGATCTCCAAGCTTCAACGCTTTCTTTTGAGATTCAAAATACAAGTCTTTTTATTTTGATTTTTGTACAAGTTTTAAAGTTCATATCTTTTTTATCAAAGATTAAAATACTTGACTATTGATCTCTAAAGCCCAAGAGCTATATTTTAGAGAATCGAATTTCAAGACAAAGTTTTCTTTTGATCAAAACGTGTTTTAATCGATATCATATATTTGATCAAAACCTTTGATTTTCGTTAGCCACAGTTCACTAACTATACTCAACTAGGATTTTTGGGTTCAAAAAAAACCCAAAATTCACTCACCCTCTCCCTCCCTACACCAGGCCGAACTCTTCCCCTCCTCCCTTTCATCCATTTGCTTCCTCCTTCCTCCTCCCATCACCACCCCAAACACCACCCAATCCACCACCAAGAACCCCTTGTTCCTCCTCATCCTAAACTCCAAAAATTCTCCCCAAAAAAACCTCAAAAATCCAAATTTTGCAGGCGAGATAGGAGGTTGAAGAAGGAGATTAGGAGGCCCAAGAATTCATCAAGGACTAAGAAGGGCCAAATAAATTTGGAGGACTTTGTAAGGTAGGAACTCCTACCATTTTTAGTAGAATTTAGTTTTAGAAATAAGGTTTTAAAATAAGTTAGCAAATCATGTAAATTTTTGTTGAAACTATGTTTTGAAATTCATGATAGGATCTATGCCTTGGCAATTTCAATTTTTGCTTCATGTTGATTACTTCAATTGGTAGCATGTTGTTCCTTATGCATCAAAATTAATATGTTTAGTTCTCATTATGATTTAATGCTCAAAAATTAATAATATTGTGCCATGTTGAAAAATTGATAGTAAGAGTTATAAGTAATCTTGTTAATGAGCACTAGATTGTAGGTTGTTTATGTTTTGGGAAGTTAGTATTCATGCTAGTTTCATTAAGTGGTAGGTTGCATGTTATATAGTCTTAATTGTGTAAAGTATGTTAATAGTAATTAATCTTTTTTGTAGAATTAGAAGTATATTAGCATCTTGAAAAAGTTGTAATCTTATTATTATGTTAGTATAGTTATGTCAATTAATGACACCCAACTATGTTAGAAACTAGTTTAGCTAAAAATTTAAGGTGCTGGAATTTTTCTTAACACATGAAAGAGACGTAGAAAAATCGTAGAAAATAGTAGAAAAATCAGAAAAATTCAATCTAGGACACTACGGAAAACTGCAGAAAATTATCTACAACTTTGAAGAAGGGACCTGAAGCTAAATCTGACTGTAGTAGGTATGCAGTAGCATTCATTCTGTTGTGACAGTTTAGATAGATTCATGTGTTCATTTTGCTTGGAAGTTGTTATGTTGTACTTTGTTTTAAGTTGAATTTGATCGTGTTAATTGTACCCTCAAAAATTATGCTCATGAGATATGTCTTTATGAGGATGTTTCATCTGCTATGATTCATGTAGAAAATGATGATGATGAGAAATTGTGTAAGTACGAAATGAAAGTGGTAGTAGAGACCGCTAGTCGATTCGTTGTCAAATAAAGAAACGTTTTAACAAAAGGAAAAAAAATTGAGAGTGAGCAGAGAGTCTGACATCGGAGGACTCGGTCTATTCTTGAAATGGGTGAGACTCTAGATGTGGGTTTGGGGGAACACATGTAAATTTTAGGTGTTAAGGAGCGGACGGTAGTAGCATATCTCGCCCGATGTGTCGCCCCCGGAAGGGAGTTTGAGAGGGCTAGAGAGGCTGCTGGTGTGCTCGTGTCGCACCATGTCGGTAAATGATGGTTTTCTCTGTTTGTCCCAAGAAAAACCGAGATGATCACACATATGTCACTCACTATTCTATTTCACGCATGGTATATTTTTTGATGTGACAAAGGGTGAGAAGAGACATAGCTCACAATGTCTATAAAATATGCCAATAAAATATATACTTGAGTTGAAAATAATATGGAAATCATGCAAATGTAAAACTTATTACTAACTAGCCTTGATGCATAGGGAGTAACCTCTCCATAGTGATCATGCTCGTGCATCTCTGCATGGGAGCGTACGTAATCTCATCAATTCATATTATTTTTAAATTTTATATATCACTTGTTGTCATTATCAAAAGGGGGAGTGTGTTGGAATATTGAGACCCATCCCAGTGGATTTTGATGATATGCACAAATGATATATGCACTAACAATCTTATTTCAAGTGTATATAGATTTGTTTGTTGATTAGAGCCATTGTGATGCAAATCGAAGAACCTAAACACACGATCAAGAACTTTACAACTTGAAGCATATGATGATCTTAGATCATGAATTAAATGAAGAATTGAGAACAAGAAAACTTAGCTCAATATCAAGCATGAAGATGAAGAGCTAAAGCTATGGTTATGTGAGTTATTGCATAGAAATGTAAAGCCATAGTATATTACACACTCTCTTTCAAACTTCAGTGAAAAATGTTTTTGAATTATTTTTAAATATATTTCTCAAATATAAGTTTTAAAAATTATTTTGGAAGCATTTTTAAGTATATATTAAGTTATCCCAAAATAGCCAACTATTTTGGACTGATAGCCGACTATTTCCTACAGAGATTTTCGCAAATGTCTCTGTCAAAATAATAGTCGACTAGTTGATAAAATTACTGACTATCTGGAGCTGATAACCGACTATCTGGGAAGATAACTGACTATCTGGGTCAACTCAGGCCAGATTTGGAAATCTGCCATAATTTTTGCTAGCCATTAGAGTTGACTCTTGGAGCTGATTTCAAGCTGTATTGAGCAGATTTTAAGCTTCTATTTGCCTATAAATAGTGGGAGATTTCAGAAGTTTTAAGACACATTATTCTAATTGCAATATTCTCTCTTTGCTCAAAAACTCTCAAGCTCTATTTTCTGTGATCTAAATTCAAAAGGCTACTATTTTTAAGTTGTGTTCTAATCTTTTCTAAATATATTTTTCAGCAATCTTATTTAGCCTTTTCTATACTTGTTTATTTTGATCTCCAAGCTTCAACGCTTTCTTTTGAGATTCAGAATACAAGTCTTTTTATTTTGATTTTTGTACAAGTTTTAAAGTTCATATCTTTTTTATCAAAGATTAATATACTTGACTATTGATCTCTAAAACCCAAGAGCTATATTTTAGAGAATCGATTTTCAAGACAAAGTTTTCTTTTGATCAAATCATGTTTTAATCGATATCATATATATGATCAAAACCTTTGATTTTCGTTAGCCACGTTTCACTAACATATACTATTGACTATAGGAAAATCTTGTACTTCTTTTTATATTTGTTGTAAGTCTTTGAAGAAGACGTGCGTTGTAATTTCCCGTGATTATAAGGGAAACTCGTTTGAGTGAAAATCCTAGTTGAGTATAACTAGGTGCTGGAAATTCCTAGCAAGTGAGGCTAGGTGATTGTATGAAGTCCTCTTCATTTGTGTTGAGGCAAGGTTTGATCTCGTGAAGAGCTAGTGGATTGGTTGCTGGAGTAGGATACAGTGGACAAGTGGGACTTGCGTATCTAAACTAGGGTAAAATCGTTGTGTGTTTGCATTGTGATTTTCTCTCGCTGACTATATTATTATTGTTGCTTGAATATTTTACTTTCCGCTGTAACTCTCATGCTTATATTCAAGCTTATCATATTCTTGATTAAGTTCAAATTCGAGGCAACTCAATTTGAAACTTAGACAACACGTAGAAGGATTGTTGTGTAACAAAAAAGTTTATTTTATTTAACAACTCTATTCAACCCCCCTTCTAGTGTTGTTTGCCATCCACAGAATCCAACAATTTCATATTTCGATTTTAATTTTCTCTTGATACTTGAGAAGTTCCTTTCGGTTGTGAGAGTAGTCCATTCCCTGGTTGTGGGAAGTGGAAGGAAGTGTATTGGTTTTTCACTTGTCGGGTTTTGGCAAGTGCGTATTAGTGAATCGCTAATCACTAGCGGGTTTGCTAGTGGGTTGCTGGAGTAGGATTCAGAGGAGTCAGGGAGACTCGGTGAATCCGAACTAGTTTATATCCTTTGTTTGCGCTTGGTTTTCTGTGATTGTAGCTATCCGTTTCTATTTACGCGCTAAGGTTGCATAAGGGATAGTTAATTTGGCGTAATTTCCTTATTATTGTTATAAAGCACTATTCACCCCTAGTGTTTTCTCTCTATAGTTTCAGATCCTACGTTTGGTATCAGAATAAGGTTTTTCAAACTATGGCAACCACAAGCAATAACAACAATCGTAATGGTGCTTCGTCTATCGTCAAAGGCCAATCCACAGTCTGACCTCTACACTTCAACGGGTCAAACTATGGATATTGGAAGTCCAAAATGATCATCTTCATAAAGAGTGCTTCTCTTTGGCGTACGGATGATAAGGAGTAGGTTGAGCCGATTGAGGAGGACTACTCAAAATGGACACCTGCTCAAGTGCTCGCAGAATCAAACAATGCAAAAGCGATGAAATCGATTATATGTGCAGTGAATGGAACCGAATTCAAAAGGTGTCAAATTACACAAGCGCACACCAAATTTGGAAACATCTCCAAATTACCCATGAAGGGACAACCCAGGTAAAGTTGTCAAAGATTCATGTTTTTGTACAATGTTCTGAGATGTTTCAAATGCAGGAAACAGAAAACATCTCTAGCATGTATGCAAGGTTCACGAATATCGTGAATGAGCTTGAAGCTCTTGGGAAAGAGTACATACAAGTAGAAAAGGTAAGGAAACTCATTACGGCTGTCACTCTGGAATGGAAAAAGATGACAATGGCCACGGAGGAAGGTAATAACATGGAAACATACACGGTTGAGGCCTTCATAAGAAACCTCATGGCTTATGAGTTTAGGAAGGCGGATAGAGATGAAAGAAAGGCGCTAAGAGCTATACCTGAACCAAAGAAGAAAGTCATTGCTTTCAAAGCAATCTCGAAGAATGAAGACTCCGATGAAGATATTGACATGGAATCCTTAGCTCTTATGGCACGGAAGTTCCAACGGTTTTACCGAAGAGGTAACTTCAAACCAAGAAACAAATTTGTTTCTACTAACAATTCTGTTTTAATTGTAATAAGCTAGGGCACATCAAGATGGATTGCCCCTTACTTAAGAACAAGGAGAAATGGAAAGCTCCCAAATACAAAAAGGGAGATGTGTACAAAGGGAATAAAAAGAAGAATGGACTAGTTGGAACATGGGATGATACTAGAGATGATACGAGTAGTGAAGATTCGGATGAGGACAAGGGAGAGGTTGCACACACGTGTTTCATGGCTAAAGGAAGCTCTCTAAAGGACTCGTGTAGTGATAGTGACACCGATAAGGTAACTATGGATGAAATCAACTTAGCAAATGAACAATTATTTAATAAGTATAAAAAATTGTTTAATTCATTTATGATTGTTAAGGACAAAATTGCTAGCATAGCTACCTTATCCATGAATTGTGATATGAAAGTTAACTCTTTTACTCATAATGCAATTCTTAAAGATAAAACTACTTTAGCTTTCGAATGTTTAAAGAATGGGTTATATCCCTCAAGTCACAAGTGGACAAAGTCTAATTTAGTGACTGTAACGATATTGAGATTGAAACACTTCGATCTCAAACCACAATTTAGGAAATGAGAATATTGCTCTTAAATCCCAAGTGCAAGAGCTAAATTCACAAGTATCCACTTTGGATAACAATAAATTTTCTCTTACAAAGAGATATGAGCTCATGACCTCCAATGTTGATAGGTTCAACAAGGGAAATGACAAATTGAACACAATTTTGGAAAACCAACTTCCCGCAAATTACCGCGGTAGACTTGGATATTCAAAAGATAATTCTTCCACCTATCGAACATCATATAGTGGAGCAACTATAGATTTTGTAAGGCCATCCTTTATGCATCCCCTGGTGGGGCATAAAACCCGTTATGTAGTTTGACTATCAAGACTAGCGCCACTCCGGTTACAGCCTCCTTTGGAAAGAAACCGACCAAGGGTGGACGACCAAGGAAGGGATATGCATATATGTACACATGCACCCAACTACGTAGGAGATAACCTTCAAATCATGCTCCCATGTATGACGATTTTTAGGCACCACACCCTCGTGACCACACAAACACTCATGCATATGGTTATGCACAACCACCGCATGTTCATGCTTATACACATGTTCATCAACATGTTTACCATGATTCACATTCATGTGCACCTAATGCATATATGCCGAATGTGAAAAATCACATGAATGTTCACAAGACACGCACACATCGTGCAAGATCGCTTGATGTGAATCATGCACACCCTCACATGTATTACCCACATGCATCACAATATGGGTATACACTAACACAAGAACACCCTAATGCATATATACATCTGCATGCTTCCATTATAAACCTATCTTCTATACATGCACCCATAAGACATAGGACTTCCAAGAGTCATTTGATTTAGGGTCCTAAAAATTCTAGCAAGTATGATAAAGGAATGTATATACAATCGTACTTTAGAGATGTTATATATTATGAGAACTGTGTTGGAAAGCCAAAGTCCACTTGGACTTGCTTTCCAAAGGGCGGCTAATCCCCTTGGACCTAACATGCTTGGGTACCATATGCTTATAGTGAATTCTATAGGTACCAAAGAAGAGGAAAACAGCAAAAGGGGAAAAGATTGCTATAAGCGCAAAAATAAGGATTGGATAATCAATAGCGGATGTTCCAAACATATGATGGGAGGCTGAAGTTTTCTCTCCGAAATTATCTGTATCAAGAATGGCGGAATGGTCACATTTGGAAGTAATGAGAAGGGTTCCATCATATGAATTGGAAAAGTTGGTAACCCCTCTAAACCTCTCATAGAAAATGTTTATCTTGTAGATGGTTTAAATCACAATCTTATTTCTATAAGTCAACTTTGTGACAAGGGTTACAAAGTTAGTTTTGGTAATGGATTTTGTAGTATTTTCAATAATGCTAATGATAATGTTTTGTTTAGTGGCACACGCCAAAAGGACATTTATATCTTGGATATACCACACGCACAAGACCAATGCTTGGTTTAACAAATTTTGTGGCATCGACGCTTTGGTCATGCACTTCAAGCACCTTCATAAGTTGTCCAAGCATAACCTAGTTAGAGGATTTCCAAAGCTTTCTTTTAATAAGAAAAGATTTTGTGATTCATGCCAACGAGGCAAGATTCATAAATCGTCATTTAAGATTAAGAATGTAACATCTACTTCTAGGCCTCTAGAGCTTTTACATCTACATTTATTTGGGCATACTAAAGTTGCATCCTTAGGAAATGCATTTTATGGACTTGTAGTTGTAGATGACTTCTCTATATATACTTGGGTAATGTTTTTGAATAGTAAAAATGAAGCTCTTGAACGATTCATTATTTTGTCTAAGAAAGTTCAAAAGATTCAAGGCACATCCATTATCACCATCTGTAGTGATTATGGAGGTGAATTTGATAATGAGCTATTCTCTAATTTTTGTGATGAGAACAGGATAACTCACACGTTTTTCTTCCCACATGATCAACCACAAAATATTATTATAGAAAGAAAAAATAGAACACTCAGTGAGCGTGCACGCACTTTGCTTAGTGATAGCCACATTAGTTCACAATTTTGGGCGGAAGCCGTTCATATCGCGTGCTATATACTAAATAGGATTCTTGTGAGACCTCGTACGAATAAGACTTGTTATGAATTATTTTATAACAAAATTCCTCAAATACGTTATTTCCATGTTTTTGGTTCAAATGCTTTATCAAGAACACACACGGAAATTTGGATAAGTTTGATTCACGTTCTGATGATGAAATATTTATTGGATATTCTGAGCGTAGAAAGGCCTGCCAGATATTTAATAAAAGAACCTTAACGGTTGAATAATCAATTCATGTTTCTTTTTATGAGGATTTTGATAATCCATTATTTCACCTTGATAAGAATATTAAATTTTTATGTGATTCCTTGAATAATGTTAAATTAGATGATTCTCTTGCAACTAACCCTATTAATGATGTAGTTGAAGTTGTTTCAAATGATCTAGGATTATCCAAGACATTTGATATGGTTCTAAACCATCCACATGATCAAGTGAAATGTAATATTGAAGATGGAGTCCGTACAAGGTCAAGGGTAGAGCGATTCTCACATTCTACCTTCGTCTCAATAATTGAAAAAAGAAACATTGAACAGGCATGTGAAGATAGCTTATGGATCATGGCTACGAAGAGGAACTCAATCAATTTGAAAGGAACGATGATTGGGAATTAGTTCCTACTCTGGAAGATCACAATGTCATTGGAACAAAGTGGATATTCAAAAACAAGACGAATGAGAATGAAGTCATCATCTTGAACAAGATAAGGTTAGTAGCACAAGGTTA
Organism: Scilla litardierei; assembly: GCA_030789695.1. Lineage (NCBI taxonomy): Eukaryota > Viridiplantae > Streptophyta > Magnoliopsida > Asparagales > Asparagaceae > Scilla > Scilla litardierei. The sequence continues at coordinate 121,694 of JAULAV010001159.1, forward strand.
CCGACAAGAAGAAGGTATTGATTTTGAAGAATCATTTGCCTTGGTAGCTAGATTAGAATTTATTAGACTATTGTTATCATTTGCATCATTCAAGAAGTTTAAACTCTTTCAGATGGATGTGAAAAGTGCATTTTTTAATGAACATGTAGTTTAGGAAGTTTATGTTTCACAACCACCCGGTTTCATAGATGGAAAATCACCCAATCATGTGTTTAGACTCAAGAAAGCTCTTTATGGGTTGAGACAACCTCCTAGAGCATGGTATAATCGACTAAAGAATTTTCCTATTGATTTGGGTTTCAAAATGGGTGATGTTAACTCAACACTTTTCATTAAGTATTTTGTAATATACTTTTTCCATAATGCGAGTATAATGTACGTATTTTTTGATGTATTTGTACATATAAATTTTTTGGGTATTTTCATGAATTTTTCATAATTTAATTATAACTAAATTATTTTTAAAATAATTTTAGAACATCATTGAATTATATAAATGAAGTATTTGGATGACATACTATGTAGTAGGATGGTATGGAGTATTAATTCATGTAGTATCATTTATTTAGAAATTAAATTCCGAATTAACCATGTCATGCCACCGCCTCCTTGCTAGGTGTCATTTAGAGAATGATTTTCACCTAACCCTTTACTAGGTGGCATTAGGAGAATGATCCCCACCTAACTCCAAGCTAGGTGGTATGTGGAGAAGAAATTTAGGGATGATTCATCCATGGAATGTGATTTAAAATGGAAAATTTTTGAGAAAAGAAAATAGAAATAGAGAAATGTTTTGCATGTTTTCATCCTCTTCCCTCTCTCTTTCCTCCTCCCTTGGCTCCTCCCTTCCACCACCCTTTCCACCAACCTTTCCACCACCTCAACCTCCTCTCCTTCCACCTCCAAAAACAAAATAAATAGGAGATCCTCATTACAACCATAAACCACAAAGATCCTCATTTCTTCAGCAATCTTTGAAGAGGAATTGAAGGATAAGGAGCTGGAGACGATAGAGCTCGAAGTTCTTCAAGGAGAAGAAGGGCCAAAGTATTAAAAGAAGGACCTTGAAGGTAGGGTGCTAATAATTCTAGTTAGATGGTAATCTTAGAATGGTGTATGAAGAGGAATTTAATTCTTGATAAGTTATTCTATGGAAATTTGAATGTGGGTTTTGTTATTATTCTTAGGATTAAATGTTAATGTTAGAATTGTCCAAATAGACTTTGTAGTAAGCAAAAGTAGATTGTAACATCATTAAATTAGTAGTACCAATGTTCATGCTTAAATTGTTAGTGCTAATATTCATGTACAAAGGGTTCATGCTCAATTTTGTGTTAAGGGGTACCATGTTTAATATATTATGAATGTTGAACCCATGCTTAGATGTGAACATTATACATGTTTAAGCTAGGTGGCTAGTATTACTGTTCATACTAATCAATTATGCTCAAGTATATGTTAAGTTAGTATACTTATAATATCCATATGTTTAAACTCATGTTCTTAAATTAAGACAAGTATGCTAACATGCTAATGCCTTGCATTTCTAAAGCCATGTTAAATAGTAATGTTAGTAAAGTAGAGTTAGTATAGTAATGTTAGTGTAGAAATGTTAGTATAGTAGTGTTTATGCCATGCTATGCTAAATGTCCATGACATGCTAGTATAGTGATGTTTATGCCATGCTAGTATAGTAATGTTACTATAGCATTGTTAGTATGTTCACCATGATTTAAATATAACATATTCTTTTTATGACATGCCCCACTTATGTCAATTATACCATGAATCATGTTATTGTGTAAGGTAGGAATTCATGCTATGCATTTCTTGCTTTATGTCCATATGCTAGTTGTTAGTAAGTTCCATGTTAGTAAAAATATGCACATGTCTATATGTCCATTTTCTTTATGTATCCACATCAATGAAGGACCTAACTCAAATATTAAAAAACCCATATGCTATGTTCTAGTATTGACATACCAATTGTTAGTAATGTCATGCCATTTGTTAGCGTTGTCATGCCATATTTTAGAGTTTCAGGTTAATTGCTGGTGTTGTTATGTTAATCATAAATCCTTGCTAATCGTCAATGTTGTCATGATAATTGCTAGTGCAATGTTAATTTTCATGCACTAATCATGCTCTGAAATTTATATATTACATATGTAAGTTTCCTCCTGATATATGTTCATGAAAAGATAGTTCCATGTAGTGTGCCATGTGCAATACTAATGGCTGAAACTTGTGTCTCATCATTGGTAGCTCCTTTTATGTTGAATGGATGAAATGTTATAACAAAATCTGGAAATGAAATGATGAATAAATTATTTAATGGAATGTTGATGTGATGATCGTTGTTTAATCACGACATCATTGAATGTGATGACCCTAATTTCCATGTACGCGTATTTATACGTATTTTGGCGTAAATGCATACGTATAATTGTTGGGTGTATGCTCGTATTTTTCTTTTTATTATTTGGTGTAGTAATTAATTTTAAAATATTTTAAACTCATCATTTGAATTTAGTAAATAGGAGGATTTGGATGAATACTTGTATTTAGGGAGTATAGGGTACTTCGTCATGTATTTTTATTTTCTAAAAATTACAAAATTCTAAATTTTTTTACCATGACAACACACTAAGTGAGGTGTCATTTTATTAGCTTAAGGGATAACACATGGCTTTGATCTTTACTTGATGAAGGGTGGAGAGGATTTTATGGAGAACAATTTTCAAGGCAAGAAAAACAAAAACAAAAAAAACCCAAAATTCACTTACCCTCTCTCTCCCTACACCAGGCTGAACTCTCCCCCTCCTCCCTTTCATCCATTTGCTTCCTCCTTCCTCCTCCCATCACCACCCCAAACACCACCCAATCCACCACCAAGTACCCCTTGTTCCTCCTCATCCTAAACTCCAAAAATTCTCCCCAAAAATACCTCAAAAATCCAAATTTTGCAGGCTGGATAGGAGGTTGAAGAAGGAGATTAGGAGGCCCAAGAATTCATCAAGGACTAAGAAGGGCCAAATAAATTTGGAGGACTTTGTAAGGTAGGAACTCCTACCATTTTTAGTAGAATTTAGTTTTAGAAATAAGGTTTTAAAATAAGTTAGCAAATCATGTAAATTTTTGTTGAAACTATGTTTTGAAATTCATGATAGGATCTATGCCTTGGCAATTTCAATTTTTGCTTCATGTTGATTACTTCAATTGGTAGCATGTTGTTCCTTATGCATCAAAATTAATATGTTCAATTCTCATTATGATTTAATGCTAAAAAATTAATAATATTGTGACATGTTGAAAATTGATAGTATGAGTTATAAGTAATCTTGTTAATGAGAACTAGATTGTAGGTTGTTTATGTTTTGGGAAGTTAGTATTCATGCTAGTTTCATTAAGTGGTAGGTTGCATGTTATATAGTCTTAATTGTGTAAAGTATGTTAATAGTAATTAATCTTTTTTGTAGAATTAGAAGTATATTAGCATCTTGAAAATGTTGTAATCTTATTATTATGTTAGTATAGTTATGTCAATTTATGACACCCAACTATGTTAGAAACTAGTTTAGCTAAAAATTTAAGGTGCTGGAATTTTTCTTAACACATGACAGAGTGTAACGGTCTGTTTTCGTTCTACGTTTTACGTGCATGTAGTTTTGACCGTGCACGTATTTATTTTAGACTTTGTTTGTTTGTGAACACTTTGGTGTGATATGTCGTTGTGAACGTCTCTGAGAGTATTAGATTGTGGCACTAATTTGGAACGACATTTCTCGGGTCGTTTTCCCACGATTTGATCTTATTCGAAGAGACGTTGTGATTTTCACTTTTGTCGTGAGACGCTTCTATTTTTAGTTTCGTCGTTCGACGTCGAAATTAAGAACCGTCTTCTTAGTTTTCTTTCTCTCATCGTCTCGATCACCCCAATATTTCTTTTACAATTTTTGGAGTTTATTTGACCTATTTTACATTTTTAGCAAAGCTTATAATATTTTTAATAACTAAGTTTTAAAGTATTTTTAGCCAAATAAAATTTTTATTAGATTATAATACTTCAAACTATTTTTGAGCCAAATCCTAGCTCATCTTGGTCGCACCCTAGCCATGCGTGGGTTAAAGAGAGAGAGAGTTTGATTTTTAATTATTTTTAAATCCTAATCCTATTAGAATTAGCCCTAGACCAAGTCAACCCCTCTATACTATATAAACAACCCTTAGGCTAACCTATTTTTGCAAGAAATTATCCCTAGCCGTCACAAAAACCCCCCAATCTCGCTTGTGACGTTCGTCGCAACCGCTGCTCAGCCGCCCAGTGCCCGACCGGCGTTTTCGCCCCCATTCCCTCGGTTTGACCGAGGACAAACCCCGCACTCGCTCCACTCCGCTCCGCATCGCACAGCGCCCCCGCTTTGTTGCATTGCACCGCCCCACTACGACCGAGGACATCTCTCGGTCTGACCAAGAGATTTCCCCGCCTCTGCATCGCACCCCGCATCTGCTGCAGCCCAAGTGCCCGACCGATGCTCCCGCCCGCACCGACCGAAGGATTCCCCCGCATCGCCTGCTTCGTTGCAACGCTTGCAACGTTGCATCCCCCGCCCCCCAAGCGCCTGACCGACCCGCCCGCTGTTTCCGATCGAAGACTTCCCCCGCAGCGGCTCGCTGTGACCGACCCCGCATCTCCGCAAGCACTGCACAGCCCGTCCGCAGTGTCTGACTGGGCCAATCTCTCGCACCGGCCCGTGTCTGACCGAGCGACGTTCATCGCAACGTCGCAACTCTCGCATCGCTTGCCACCATGGGCCCCCCAAGTGCTCCAGAGGTGTTGTGGGTCCCCATTGGCCCCTAGCACTACTGTGGGTCCCACCTAGATGCTTTCTCTTCGAGGATTTTCCGTTTACGACGTTGCGATACGTCGTAGCCCGTCATCGCACGTTCTAGCTTTGGAATCTTGGTTCGTTGCTCTGGTTGCTGCCCAGATCATTCGAGCGAGGAATCTATTCTAGAATCTGGACTTGGAGCGCGTTCTTTTATTCCAACCCCTGGCGTCGCTACCCGACGCCAGTGTAGCTTTCGCGTCGTGTTGAGGTAACGCTTTGCACTCTTAGGACCCCAACCACAGCCTGATAATTAAGACTAAAAATTGATGTTTTAAATTGTTTTAATTCACTAATCAAAGATTAATAAAATGGGAATGTAGGCCGGTTGACTTGTGCACGTAGGTAGAATTGGACTCTGGACTCTTTGGACGGTGTTTTTCTGACGTTAGACTTGCAGGCAAGTGAAACTTGCCAACTTTTGCTTAGGGCCATGTTTTTAGGCCACTTCCTTGCTATTAGCGTAAAAGAGACTAGACAGTGAAATGATAGCTGTTTAGACGCAACTTTAAGATCTAGCTTGACAACGAAGCTAGATCTGTCACCCTGCCATGTCATTCATGCATTGATATCTGCCATGTTTAAATTCCTTATCTGTACGCATTTAAACTGTTATCTGCCATGCATTGCATCTTACATGTCATCCAAGTTGAATGTTGCATTCGTAGCACACGCTACAATACTTGTACTTCCTTGTTCCGGCTAGGTGCGCCCCTATGCCATCATGAAAAACACTTCCTGGCTCGTGATCTAGAAGATGGGCGCCAGTCCATATACACGTGGAGGGGTAGGGATAAGCGATCACTTGAGCTTAGGAGTTGGCCCGCGCAGCCACTCTAGCCAAAAGGCGTAATCTCTGTGCACGACGTGCTTACTAGACTTGTCCTTGTACTTGTGCATGTTTCTTGTAAAACTTGATATCCATGCCATGTTTTAATTGACATGCTCGTACTTTACTTTACTTGTTGCACTCATGCTATATCTGCCATGTCATTGCATCATGCTAGAACTGCTAGGTTGCTTTACCTTTACTTTCAGTTTCCTTGCACAAGTCTCTTGTAGACTTGCTGACATGTGCCCCTTGCTCTTTTGGGTGTCACATGTTAGACCCTGAGCCAGAGACCGTAGCTGAGGACGTGGTGTTTACTGACGCTGAGCTGGAGCCTACGTTTGACGAGGAGTTGGTGAACACCGGTGACCAGTCTTAGAGACTGATTTGAGTTGCTTGCTTTAGGTTGCTGTTAGTTGTCTGTGCGTAGCACTATCACTTTGTTTTTGTACGTTGTACTTTTGTTGGCCATGATGGGGCCTCTTTTTAGACTCTTTTCTTTTAGCCTGGTGGCTTTTCTGCGATGTTGGAGTTTATTTTTATGGATATTCTGAGATTTCTCTTTTGCCTCATTCTCCTTATTATTATCTTTGTTTCGTATTGCAATTGCAAGGACCTGCCATTTAAAGTTAATTGACGTTTATCAGACTTGCAGCTTTGCAGCTTCAAGTCTGAGCGGACCTTCTCACGTCTCGCCTCCATAATTTTGGGAAGCGGGGCGTGACAGGTTTTGTACTTAGAAAAATCGTAGAAAATAGTAGAAAAATCAGAAAAATACAATCTATAACACTACGGAAAACTGCAGAAGAGTGACCTGAAGCTAAATCTGACTGTAGATAGGTATGCAGTAGCATTCATTCTGTTGTGACAGTTTAGACAGATTCATGTGTTCATTTTTCTTGGAATTTGTTATGTTGTACTTTGTTTTATGTTGAATTTGATCGTGTTATTTGTACCCTCAAAAATTATGCTCATGAGATATGTCTTTATGAGGATGTTTCATATGTTATGATTTATGTAGAAAAATGATGATGATGAGAAATTGTGTAAGTACGAAATGAAAGCAATAGTAGAGACCGCTAGTTGATTCGTTATCAAATAAAGAAATGTTGTAACAAAAGAAAAAAACTGAGAGTGGGCAGAGCGTCTAACATCGGAGAACTCGGTCCATTCTTGAAATGGGTGAGACTCTAGATGTGGGTTTGGGGGAACACGAGTAAATTTTAGGTGTTAAGGAGCAGATGATAGTAGCATATCTCGCCCGATGTGTCGCCCCCGAAAGGGATGTTTGAGAGGGCTAGAGAGGCCACTGGTGTGCTCGTGTCGCACCATGTCGGTAAATGATGGTTTTCTCCATTTGTCCCAAGAAAAACCGAGATGAGTCTCGATCTGATACCTTGCCCCGTTTGGGTACGGAGTTACGAGAGGCCCCTGCAGTGCTCATGTTGCTGGAGTGGTACCACTTTTTCACCCACCCTGGGTGAAGTCCGCTTCCTTAGCGTCCTATGGTTTACCCCGGTTCCAAATCAGAAACAATGTTTAATTTTAATTAATTTAATCAGTAATTGTATTTCAGTTTTGCTTTCTGTTGTTTACTTTCAGCACTTACGTTCTGTCTTTAATTTCTACATATTCTTCAGATTGATGTGATACCTGTTGTTAGTTGACTAGTTAGAGAGAACAGTTCTAAAACTGGGTCCTACTAGAGGGTTAGGAGTTTCTACTGGGTCATGCGTTGACTTGTCCCAACTTATGGTTTTAGGTGTAGGACCCAAGCAGTCTGTGAGGGTTTCGGAGTCAGAGGCAGGTGCCAGTGCAGCAGGGGTAGAGCTTATGGGAGAATTTGTCACGTTAGACTTCCCGGGGTTAAACTAGTGATGTGTTGTATCGGGTGTGTACCTTTTTCTACTTTTTGGGTCGGGGGTTTCTTCTTTTGTTGTACCCAATTTTGTACCCCATGTAGAGCTGATGTATGTATATGGACTAGTATGATGGAATGTAATGTTCCGTGTTGTTGTATTTTCTTTTCAGTACTGCGATTTATTTTCGGTTGGAGCACTTTTCTTTTTCTCTGTGTACTATTCCAGTGTGTTGCAGTGGCCTGCTCATTATTTAATATTAAACTATAAAAAATGCCTAGTAGTATTTGGATAAGAGGGTTGAAGCCTGAGTCTGAATACTACGACGGCCTTGTCAGCTACGCCTTTCGTACTTGGGAGAGCGGGGCATGATGAGAAATGATATGATGTGAATCTGGTAGACAAGACCATGGTAATGAATGTAATAAATGATGAATTTTTCCATAAATTGATAGTGAAGAAGAGTGATAAATATCTGGAGCACTCAATCCATTCTAAAATGGGTGAGACTCCAGATACGGTTCGGGGAAAACACGTGTAAAGAGTAGGTCTTAAGGAGCGGACACAGCTGAGGCTCCCACTTGCACTCCTGATCGAGGGAGTTGGCTAAGTGTGGAAATAGCTTGATTCTCACGCGTACTCCTGTAAGGGGGAGTTGGCTAGAGTTAGAGAGGCCGGTGGTGTACTCGTGATGCACTGTTCGGTAATTGTTGGTTTTCTTCGTTTGTCCCGATAAAAACCGAGAATTATCTCACTCACGTAAAGGGGAGTTACGAGAGGTCCCTCTAGTACCTGTGTCGCTGGTTAAGGTACCACTTTTCACCCACCCTGGGTGAAGTCCAACTTCTTAGGGTCCTATAATTTACTCGGGTTTCCGAATCACACTTATAACTGAAAATTCCTTGCGAATAATGTTCAAAAGAAAGTTCCTTAATTTATTATTTGTGGATTGTTCATTTATTGTACGTCTGTTTCCTTTATGAGTAACAGTTTTGCAGTATGTACCTTTACGCTCAGTACATGCTTGGGATGTTCTGCTTATTATTTATGCATTTATTATGTTGCCATGGTTATTATCATTAGCCAGACCCTTAGTTAGGTAATACAGTTCTGAGACTGGTCCTTTACCTAGTAACTGGCCCTCTACCTAGTATTATTAGAATTCCTACTGGGCCACGCGTTGATGTGCCCTATTTACTTTTTCAGGTTTAGGAGAAGTACAGCCAGTGCAGATTTGACTCAAGAATTTACCTAGGGTTCGAGGTAGAATTGGAGCCGCAGAGGACGTCTTATACAGTTGGTCTTATAGAGGTAGTCTTGGGAGTGAGTTATATCAGGAATGAATTTTGTTTGTCTTTTGTGTTATTTTTGGATTTCTCCATTGTTCCCTTTGTACCCCGAAACAGATGATGTATTATGTACTCCTTGTAATAATGTAATAAAATGAATGATTTTTGTTCTTTCTGCAATGTGGTTCTCTATGTTGTTATTGTGTTGGGTTTGGATCATCGTCAGTAGTTCCCAGCATGTGCGTAGTGGCCTGCAGAATTTTCTGTTCTGTGCAGTACTTCTCTATCATTTTCTTTCTCTTTCTTCTTCACACCCATAGCTTCGAGAATACCTAATACAGATTCGTACTTATCGGGTATCCTGAAGAGCGGGTGTGACAGGTGGTGGCCCATGCATGTCCCCGCACTGCGGCGTGCGTAAGGATAGTGCAGGTAATGCTCCATAAGGGTAATTATGTCCTAAGATGTGTAGTTGATCAGCCTTTGGATAAAGCCATGGTATTAGGAAACCCAAGGTACAGAGCTTCCTGAGGGTAAGCATGGGTAGTCATTTGTTTATAAACATATATGTGTGTGTGGTAATGTGTTTGCATAGATATATAAGTATTGTATGTATATTGGCATGTATCCCCGTAGGTATTTATCTATATCTATATCTATATGTAAGCTACATTATAGATACTTGTATGACTACTTGTGTGTATCCTTAATAAGTCATAGTGTAAGTGTTCGTATATTATGAACTAAGAGGTGTATGTATAGAAATGTTATTTATATCGGGATTGAGGAGTAGATAGTATAAGATGTGTAAATCTATGTGTAAAGCATGCTATTTGTGTAATAAAGTACTGTGTGTCGTATATAAATATGTGCTAATATATGGCTTGTCTACATTTGAGTGTATATGGATGACTATATGATTGTAAGTAGAGTTGTAAGTGTAGCTACTGAATTATATTTAAGGAATGTGAGGAGATATATTTTTATATCATATCTAATGGATGTTTATATATATGAAGTATCTGTGTGTATAAATAAATTCATGATATATATGTTGGTATATGGATGTTTCCGTGTACGTCTAGGTAGAGGTATACTTGGATAAATAAGAGTGTATGATGGTAAACATAAGAATAATTATATGTGTATGCATACTATAAATGTGATTGTACAAATTGATTAAGTAAGATACGTATATATAGGTAGAGCTACATTTGGATAAAGATCATAAGTAGTGTGTGAATTATATTGGCTTACTAAATGTTATGTATAGATATATATAAGTAGGTATGTCAAGTTATGCAATGTTGGTGTGTATTTATAGGTGTGTGTGTGTGTGTGTGTGTGTGTGTGTGTGTGTGTGTGTGTGTGTGTGTGTGTGTGTCGTGTGAAGATATGTGTATGATATGAAGATAGGGATGTATGTGTAACGTATGAATAAGATTTATATATATGGATATGTCCTGTGTATACATGTGTGTGTGCGCATTGGTAAAAGGGATCTAGGGTGCCTCCTTTGATTCAATCCATGAGGTGTATATATATTGCAAGGGATAGACGGTGGCTTAAAAAGGATTAGAATATCTTGAAATTTGGTATGTTGATCATCCATAAGGTGAACAAAAAACCCATGAAACAAATTTCAAAAAAAATTGTGGGAGATGGGAGAAATGGGCCTCCTTAGATCCCTTTTACCCCATACATACATACATACATATATACATATACATACATATATACATATACACACACATCTATATATATGAAAAGTTAGTTTGTCTCTTTATTAAAATATCAAATTGTACAAAGAATACAAGAGTAGCTAATCAAAAGTAGGTAATGTCAGAGAAGGAGAGGGTACAAGCGTCGTCATCCTCTACAGACACACATATCTTCTCTACAAATCTGTACATAACATGCAAGAAGTAAACTATCATGCATCTCTAAATTCCCACCTTTCCATAGCTTGCATGGCGTCAGGTGTCGTGTGGTCCTGATTCCTGATGTGTGTGTGTGTGTGCGCGCGCACGCGCGTGTGTGTGCGTGTGTGTATTTGACGAGTAATAGTGTAACTCTATTAAAGACAAAACAATACAAATACATCCACAAGGGAAACTAGGTAGAGGTTAGTAAGAGAGGGGATATGGCACAAGCGCCGTCACCCACTACAAACTAACAACGACCCAGACACACCCTTTGGTCTGGTATTTACATCAAAAAATACATTTTGTCACGCCCCGCTCTCCTAAGTACGGGAGGCATAGCTGACGAGGCCGTCGTAGTATTCAGACTCAGGCTCGAGCCCTCTTATCTAAATACTACTAGGCATTTTTTGTGGTTAACTTAATTAAATAGATGGCCACTACAACAACACTGGAATAGTACACAGAGAAAAGTAAAGTGCTCCAAATAGAAATAAAACTCGCAATACTGAAAGAAAAGTACAACACAAAACATTACATGACATATATACAGAGTTTATATATATATACATCATCTGATCAAAGGGGTACAAAAGTGGGGTACAACAAAAGAAGAAACCCCCAATCCAAAAAGTGCAAATGGTCCACACCCGATACAACGCACCCACTAGTCTAACCTCGGGAAGTCCAATTGTACAAAGCCGCCCGTAGCCTCTACCTCAGCAGTACTGGCACCGGTCTCTGACTCCGAAACCCTCACAGTCTGCTCGGGTCCCGCAACTGAAAACCACAGGATAGGACACGTCAACACGTGACCCAGTAGAAACTCCTAACTCTTTAGTAGAACCTAATTTTAGAACTGGTCTCCCTAACTAGTCAACTGTCTAGGTGTAACGTCAACCACAGAAATAATGCAAAAATTAAGAAACAGAACATAAGTACTAGAAATAAATAAAGTAAACAGAACTAAAGTACAATTACTGATTAAATTAATTAAAATTAAACATTGTTTCAGATTTGGAACCCGGGTAAACCATAGGACGCTAAGGAAGCAGACTTCACCCAGGGTGGGTGAAAAAGTGGTACCATTCCAGCAATACGAGCACTGGAGGGGCCTCTTGTAACTCCGTACCAGAACGGGGCAAGGTACCCGGAGCGAGACTCATCTCGGTTTTTCTTGGGACAAACAGAGAAACCATCATTTAGCGACATGGTGCGACACGAGCACACCAGCAGCCTCTCTAACCCTCTCAAACTCCCCCTTCCAGGAGTGACACATAGGGTGAGATACAAAATTACTTTCTGCTCCTTGCCCCCTAAAATTTCCCTGTGTCCCCCCAAACCCACATCTGGAGTCTCACCCATTTTCAAAATGGATTGAGCGCTCCCGATGTCAAACTCTCTGCTCACTCTCAGTTTTTAGAATTTTTCATCATTGTATCTCATCGTTGTTTCCGACAACGATTCGTTAGCGATCTCAACTACTGATTTTACTTCATCATTACACTTATCTCTTATCCTCATCATCATATAGAACACAAAATATAATAGCATGATAACTGAAATTGAACCAAAACATAAAATTGCAAAGTATGGCATGATAGTATTGTAAAACTTGATCTGTTTAAACAGTTACAGAAGAAAGAACAGCCAGTTTGACCTAACTACAATCAGTTTTAGCTTCTGCTCTCTCATGAAAGTTGTAGATCTATGGGTTCTACACAAGCACACCAAATTTCAGAGAAAAATTCCAAGTATATGAATTATAGTGATTTTTTTCATAACAGACACAATTTCAGTTTGCAGGATCAGAAACTGAGGCATTTTCAAGTTCAAATTACTACCAGTTAAAGGCAGAGTTAAAATTTTGCATAGTTACAAGTTGAAGAGCTTGAAGCCAGCTTTCCAACGGCACCGAGATCATAATATTTTACTTAGGGTGCATGGTTTTTTGCTCATTTTACTGAAAGGTGTCCAGACTGTCTAAAAACAAACCAGTTTCAGAAACTAAATTTTTACACTATTTTTCAGTTCGAATATGCAAAACTTATAAACATGCAAGTTATTAAGGGCTTCAATATGTACAACATATTTCTTTTTCATGCATTTCCATGTAGCCAATTAGGTGCAGCAAGCTACCAAATTCTCAGCCAATTCTGAGCAAATTTCAGCATGTTGTTCATCTAGCTAATTACATGTTTAACATCTAATTTACAGAATTAGAGCTAACCTAATTAAGACCCTAGTTGCAAAATTAAGTCCTACTAAATGATTAGAAATTTCTACCTCTAAAAAGTCCTCCAAAAATTTTCTCTTGCCCTTCTTAATCCTTGATGAACTTGAGCTCTTAGTCTCTTTCTTCCAAGCTCCTAACTAGCCTCCAAAGGTTGGATTTTTGAAGAGATTTTTAGACGAATTTGAAGCTAGAATGGTGAGGAACAAAGGGTGTTCTTGGTGGTGGAGTGGGAGGAGGAAGGAGGATGAAACAACGGAAGAAAGGGGAGGGAAAAATTCGGCTGGTTTTGGGGAAAATGAGGGAGAGAGTGATATAGGGAGAGAATTTCTTTTTTTTGTTTTCTTGGCCAAGATTTTTGGTCTCCCTAAAATCATCTTATCCCTTCATCTAGTTAAGATGAAGCCAAGTGTATTCTCTCTTAAGCTAACAAGATGACATATTAGCATATGAGTTGTCATGGTTAAATTTTTTTTGTAATTTGTATTTTGTAAAAATAAAAATACATGTTGAAATACCATATACACCTTAAATACAAGTATTTCATCCTAATACTCTTATTTACTAAAATCAATGATGAGTTTAAAATATTTTAAAACCAATTCCTACACCAAATAATTAAAAGAAAAAATACGAGCATACTCCCAAAAATTATACGTACGCACATATGCCAAAATACGTATCAATACACGTACATTAAAATTGGAGTCATTACAACATTGAATCAAACATTCTCGATTCCCCAATTTGCAAATGGAATAGCCGCCGATGGAATGTCCCGATCTATATCACGTAAAGCAATGAGAACATCAGAAGAAATAGCCCCAAATAGCGGTTTTACCCACTTCCTTTCTTTCAAAGATCCTACTGTTCCGTTGCTTCCAAATATGCCACACCATGGATGCAATAGCTGTTTTAACAAGAATTCCCATGCAATCCTTTTTGTTAAAAATAGAGAGGAAGAGATCCCCAACCCCAGCACCTACCCCAGCAAGAGAGGTTGGCACAGGGCCTGAGATGTTCAGCTTTAGAAGGCTCATGCAAAGAATATGCATTCAAAGAAAAGGTTATTAATGCTCTCAATAGATCCATCATCACATAAGACGCAGCTCTGATTTGTGCCCCACTTGTGAAGAATGTCCCTGGTTAAGAGTTTACCATGGAAAGTTTGTAGAAGGGTGAGAGACCATTTAGGGATATGCTTGCTATACCAGAAGACATTGTAATAAGCGAAGGGAGTACCTCTGATGCGGGAACCGTCCCACGCGTCTCTAAAGGTGCAAGTAGCTCCATGAATCCATTCCCATGTGTCAGATCCTGGAGTAATGCGGAACGACTGAATCATAGGGAGAAGATGCTAAATATGTGGGTCATCATCCAACCATCGAACGACCGATAATGGCTGACCAAGCGCTTTTCAGCTCCAGGGGACGGCATGATGAAGGGCTAGCTAGCCACATGGCAACCCGTTATCATACCAGAAAGAAGTAGCAGTACCATATCTAACAACACGTTTAATAAACCTCTGAGAAGTGCAGCGATTGTGGAGCATGAATTTCCAAGTCCCAGAATCTAAAGGCTTTGATTTGGCATTGTATACACAATCAAGCAAAGCAATGTAACGCTGCCTCATATACTGCGCCCAAGGCCCATTAGAAGATAAAAGTCTCCAAGTGAGCCGAACTCCTGAAGCCACATTTAGATCAGAAAGTAATCTCAGACCTACTCCCACATCTTCCTTAGGTTTACATAAATCTCTCCACACCCAGGTGTAATGGTTCCCCCAGATGAACCTCCTACAAGCAGGGGTGATAGTGTGCAAGACTGGAGGGGGAAGCCGGAAAGCATACATCCAGAAAGCCACAATGCCATAAATAACCGTGTGCACCAACTCTATCCTCCAAGCAATAGATAGCAGAGAAGAGGACCACCCCTGAAGTCTCTTCTTGATCTTGTCAACCAATCGTGCATACATGGACGCCTTGGGATAATTAGAAGATAATGGCAGACCAAGGTAGACAGAGAGAGATGTTACCTTTTTAACTCTAAGGGTGGATGCAAGGGAGCAGGGGTCTCGGGTTCCTTAACTGAAAATGTCTGAGCTTTTATCACAATTCACCTGAAGCCCAGTAAGAAGGTTGAATGTGTTCAGTAAATCACTGAGACCCACAAACGAGCGCTGATTAGCGCGACAGAAAACTAGCAGATCATCTGCAAAAAGTAGGTGCAAGATAGTTCCCGATCTTCTCATAGGTTGAATGGAGCCAGAAGCCTCGGCTCTTGCTATAAGCAGGGTAAAGGTTTCCATGATAAGAACAAATAGATACGGAGATAGCAGGTCACCTTGCCTCAACCCTCTATTTGATGTTAAAAACCCCTACAGGAGATCCTTCCACCAAAACAGAAAAAGATGGCATAGATATGCATTCAGAAATCTAATTAATAAATTTACTGCGAAACCCCATTTGATGAAGAATGAATAGAATGACTCCATGTTAACACTATCAAAAGCTTTGCGTAGATCTAACTTAAGACATGCACGGGATCCCATGGGGTTACTGAAGTCAAGAATCTGCTCATGTGCCAGGAGAGAACAGTCAGCAAGGAGACGGCCTTTAAGAAAAGCAACCTGCTTATCTGAAATCAACTCGTTAATAACCTGCTTCAGTCTGTTGCTAAGAATTTTGTTGATTATCTTATAAATTACGTTGCAGCATGCAATGGGCCTATAATCACCTAATTCAGAGGCTTTGGAATTCTTGGGAACTAAAATTAGGAAGGTATGATTAACTTGCTGAAGCATTATACCGGATCTAAAAAAGGAAGATACTGACATACTTACATCCTTACCAATAATATCTCAATCTTGCTGATAAAAATAGTCATTAAACCCATCTGGCCCAGGAGCCTTATCTTTACCAATCTGAAAAATAGCCTCCTTAATTTCAGTAACTGTAACATTCCTTTCAATCCAACTAGCAGCATCATTAGAAAGCTTGTGTTTCGGGACAACATTAGGGAATATGGTCCAATAGTGATCCTGAGTGTAGAGCTTCTTATAAAATAAGGTTGCATCTTCCCTTAACTTGTCAATGTTTAGATTTCTGGAACCATCAGCATTTACTAGATGACTGAGGCTATTGTAACTGTTTCTTGCCTTCATTGCGTCATAGAAAAATTTTGAGTTCCTATCACCCAGGTGGAACCAGTCCTGTCTACTCTTTTGCCTTAAGTCAGATTCCTCAACGTCAAGCGAGCAGGCAAGATTAAGGGCAGCGGTAATCTCTTGTTTCTGTAAATCAGTGCTATAAGCAATCTCATTGCTGTCCTGAATAGATTTAAGCTTCTTCCTGCAATTTTCGGAAATAACATTATCCATGCAAGCTTCCGTGAAGGATTTGAGTTCCCCTTTAAGCAATTTTAGTTTATCAACAAGAGACTTCATGGGCTGCAGACCCAGCTTCCACAAATAAGGAGTAACCTCATCCAGGTTACTCTCAGCCCATGTTTTTTGAACCAAATCCCGGTATCCAACATACAAACACCAAGCATTGTAAAATTTGAAAGGTTTGGGGTAAGATTGTACATCGGGGTGGAGATATACTATCATAGGGGAATGCTTGCTAGTCCCTGAGTGTGAATACTCGAAGAAGGAATTAGGTAGAAGACGAATCCACTCGAGGTTGCATAGAGACCAGTCCAACCTAGCTGAAATGCACCCCTGGCCAATATACCTACTGCACCAACTATAACGATGCACAATACTTTTAACGTCCATTGGATGACAGCTACAGAGACAGTTTTTAAAATCATCAATAGCTTTAGAGTCCAAAGCCTGGCCACCCACCTTCTCATTTGAATACCTCACAACATTAAAATCACCCCCCATAAGCCATGGAAAATGACTGAGTTTAAAAGCATCATAGATAAGGTCTTTCCAGAGGGGATAGCGATGTGAAGGCAAGTTATGAGCATAAATAAAGGACAATTCCATTACTAACCCAGCATTATTGGTGAGAATCAAGGACATGTGCTAAGCCGATGATGAAATGAGGCTGAAACTCCAAATTTTGTCGTCCACGAACAGAACAATACACCCACCAACTTGATGTGTCCTGTTGTCAAGAGATTTCTAGGTTTTTGGGAAGCATTTTGCTATCCTCCAAGCATACTGCTCTTCAACTTTAGTTTCAAGTAAACACACGACTGAAGGCCATAACTTCCGAACTCTCTGCTTTTGATCACCACGCCTCGTAGAATTATTGAGGCCCCTTGTGTTCCAGATGAACATAGACATTAACACAGAGGGGAAGCTCTGTTACTACCAGCTATCTGTGAGCTCATACGGGTAGCAGAAGGGGAACATTGTTTCTCATGATGGTTCTTCACCTTACTAGCGGGTGCCGAAGTCTTCAGATGCGATAGGTCCTCACTCCATGCTGGATTTGGGAGTGTAATCTCATCTGGATTTTCTGTGTCATCAGTATCTAGTAAGAGGGATGGTTCAACACTGCCCTTGTCTAGTGTAATTCTAATGCCAGAATGTTTCGAAACAGGGTTATTGCCAACCCCAAAACTGTCGCCCATAGGATCAACACTACCATCCTTCAAAGCAGCTCCATGTTCTTTAACAGTATTGCTGCAGTCCCCCTTTGTACCACCAATATTGTTGAACAAAATGGGATTTCCTCTTATTTCCCCTGACGCTGCATTCATACAAGACGAAGAGCAGTATTTGCCGAAATCCCAACCTCGGTAGCAAGCAGGTTCACTCTCATACTATGGACGTTTGAGTCGGCATTCTTATCCTCCACCAGGGTACCCATTGTTTCAACCTCAATCTCCTCTATGATTTCACCTTCTTTAGTAAACTCAGATTCAATATCCTCAACACAATTAAGGCCCATACTCCCCATAACATCTGCAGTGCCATTAGCATCAGACAACACTGAATCTTTGCCTGTAGAATCCTTAACCCCAATTTGGATTGAAGAGAGCTCAGTAGTATCCTCCTTGATTGAACTGAATGTCAATGTGCCCGAAACTGGAGTAAGAGTTGTATCTTGGGGGTTCCCCCTCGTACTTAACATCCATCGATAGAGAATTGTCATCCTCCATTTTTACCAACACAGTTCTAGACAAGGCCTCTTAGCATCAACCTCAACTAGGCAACTGGCATATATAATTCGATCCAAGTTTGCAGTAGCACGGTCAAGACATAATGGCGTCCCGACAACACTAGCAACCCTATTCAAGATATCCAATGTCCACATAGAGAAAGGTAAATTGTGAACTTGGATCCATACCGGGACGGCAGTTAGGAAATCACGTTTGTGATGCATAGTTGGGCTCCAATATTGTAGAACAACAATACGGCCATCGAAAATCCATGGACCACCATGTAGAATTGCATCACAATCTTCCCCTTTTTCAAAGCAAAAATAAAAGAAGCCATTTTCTTTGCTAAAGATTTATAGCCCTCCCTTTAGTTTCCTAAGACATTCTGTCCAAGACTTAATCTGTCCATAGTAAGTAATGTCCCCCAGCACATATCCCACCAGCGAATTCTTCTACCTAGCTGCGCCAGCCTCCAACAAAGAATTCGAAACCCTTGCCGCGGCTAAACCATCCTCATCAACCTCATGTGGAATGTGATTCATCACAAGTGGGTCAGTATATTTGCATCGAGAGGAGCATATGTCGACCCACGATCTCTTGCCTGCTACATGAGTAATACAAATTTGTGCATCAGGTCGCACAGGCTTTTTTACAAACACCTACTAAGCAGCAGGATAATTCGATGCAGCACCAGGGCGATGCTGAACAGGACGTTGGATTACACCACCAGTACGCTGCTGAACAGGCCAGTTCAGTCGAGCAGGGCCCGAAGCAGTACGCCCCCAACCTCGTCTCCCCCATCTGAATGAATCCCTAGAATGATTGGCCGCCCTCTTCTTCGTGTGGTCCACCATACTCCAGCCCGAATCTGCAGAGGTTGAATCCACAAGTACCTCACTTACCCTTATCAATGTTAGGCTTGGATTTGGAACCATCTAACGTCGTACCTGCCTTAGAGAAGCACTAGCCATTTGCGTCGCCAGGATCTTCGAGGGGTTTGCCTCAACAATTTTCAGAAGTCGTCTTATATATATGCATTGAATATATTTTATGTAATATATATGAATAGTTGGCTGCTTGTATGTATGTATATTTATGTAGGTATATAGATGTATAAATATAGAACTACGTAGGTAAATATTGGATGTGTATACATATGTATGTATCTTTGCATATAGAGTGAGTGTGTATCGGAATGTTGATATACTATACATATTTGGCCTAATATTTGGTATATATATGAAGATGCCTTATAAGCAATGTATAGTTGTATGTATATTTGGGTGCTAACCATTGATAAAGATAAATGTATATGTATATAGTAGTGAATAAGTAGTCTATTAATTGATATGTATTGTCTTGCTCTGTAATGCTTTATGTTATATATATATATATATATATATATATATATATATATATATATATATATATATATATATCAGTTGATATATATTGTAGTAGAGCAGTATGTGTGTGTCGTACGTATCTATGTTAGGTCTATATTCTAGTGTACATCTATGTGTTATGTGTATATATAAGTGTGGTGCATGTATGTGATATTAGTGTATGTACGTAGTATAGATGTAGTGGTGTTAGTGTTTCGTGGATGGGAAGACCCTTAGACTTAAACAACCTCAGATTAGACTCTTAGTTTTAGAAAGTCCATGGACGGACTTTGTTTTTGAGGTGGGTAGAATGTAATATCCTATTTCCGTATATACGAGTATAATGTACGTATTTTTGGATGTATTTGTACATATGAAATTTTTGGGTATTTTCATGAATTTTCCATAATTTTCTAATACTAAATTATTTTAAAATAATTTAGAACATCATTTGAATTATATAAATGAAGTAATTGGATGAAATACTATGTATTAGGATGGTATGGAGTGTTAATTCATGTATTCTCATTTATTTAGAAATTAAATTCCTAATTAACCATGCCATGCCACCACCTCCTTACTAGGTGTCATTTAGAGAATGATTTTCACCTAACCCTTTACTAGGTGGCATTACGAGAATGAACCCCACCTAACTCTAAGCTAGGTGGCATGTGGAGACGAAATTAAGGGATGATTCATCCATGGAATATGATTTAAAAGGGGAAAATTTTAAGTAAAGAAAAAAGAAAAGGAGAAATATTTTGCATGTTTTCATCCTCTTCCCTCTCTCTTTCCTCCTCCCTTGGCTCCACCCTCCCACCACCCTTTCCACCACCGTTTCCACCACCTCAACCTCCTCTCCTTCCACCTCCAAAACAAAACGAAAAGGAGATCCTCATTACAACCATAAACCACAAAGATCCTCATATCACCAACAATCTTTGAAGAGGAATTAAAGGATAAGGAGTTGGAGAAGATAGAGCTCAAATTTCTTCAAGGAGAAGAAGGGCCAAAGTATTAAAAGGACCTTGAAGGTAGGGTTCTAACAATCCTAGTTAGATGATAATCTTAGAATGGTGTAGGAAGAGGAATTTCATTCTTAATAGGTTATTCTATGGAAATTTGAATGTGGGTTTTGTTATTATTCTTAGGATTAAATGTTAATGTTAGAATTGTCCAAATAAACGTTGTAATATGCAAAATTAGATTGTAACATGATTAAATTTGTAGTACCAATGTTCATGCTTAAATTATTAGTGCTAATTTTCATGTACAAAAGGGTTCATGCTCAATTTTGTGTTAAAGGGTACCATGTTTAATATATTATGAATGTTGAACCCATGCTTGGATGTTGACATTATACATGTTTAAGCTAGGTGGCTAGTATTAATGTTCATACTAATCAATTATGCTCAAGTATATGTTAAGTTAGTATACTTATACTATCCCTATGTTTAAACTCATGTTCTTAAATTAAGACAAGTATGCTAACATGCTAATGCCTTGCATTTCTAATGCCATGTTAAATAGTAATAATAAATAGTAATAATGTTAGTAAAGTAGAGGTAGTATAGTAATGTTAGTGTAGAAATGTTAGTATAGTAGTGTTTATGGCATGCTATGCTAAATGTCCATGACATGCTATTATAGTGATGTTTATGCTATGCTAGTATAGTAATGTTACTATAGCATTGTTAGTATGTTAACCATGATTTAAATATAACATATTCTTGTCTTGCCATGCCCCACTTATGTCAATTATACCATGAATCATGTTGTTGTGTAAGGTGGGAATTCATGCTATGCATTTCTTGCTTTATGTCCATATACTAGTTGTTAGTAAGTTCCATGTTAGTAAAAATATGCACATGTCTATATGTCCATGTTCTTTAAGTTTCCACATCAATGAAGGACCTAACTCAAATATTAAAAACCCCATATGCCATGTTCTAGTATTGACATACTAATTGTTAGTAATGTCATGCCATTTGTTAGTGTTGTCATGCCATATTTTAGGGAGGTCATGTTAATTGCTGGTATTGTTATGTAATCATAAATCCATGCTAATCGTTAATGTTGTCATGATAATTACTAGTGCCATGTTAATTTTCATGCATTAATCATGATCTGAAATTTATATATTCCATATGTAAGTTTCCTCATGCTATATGTTCATGAAAATATAGTTCCATGTAGTGTGCCATGTGCAATACTAACTAATGGCTGAAACTTGTGTCTCATCATTGGTAGTTCCTTGTATGTTGAATGGATGAAATGTTATAGAAAAATCTGGAAATGAAAGGATGAATAAATTATTTATTGGAATGTTGATGTGATGATCGTTGTTTAATCACGACATCAGTGAAAATTATGAGAAATGATAAGGTGTGAATCAGGTAAGCAAGACCGTGGTAATGAATGTAATAAATGATGAATTTTTCTATAAATTGAGAGTGAGGAAGAGTGATAAATATCTGGAGAACTCGATCCATTCTAAAATGGGTGAGACTCCAGATATGGGTTCAGGGGAAACACGTGTAAAGATTAGGTCTTAAGGAGCAGACACAGCTGAGGCTTCCACTTGCACTCCTGAGTGAGGGAGTTGGCTAAGTGTAGACATAGCTTGATTCTCACTCGTGCTCCCGTAAGGGGGAGTTGGATAGAGTTAGAGAGGCCGGTGGTGTACTCGTGATGCACCATTCGCTAATTGTTGGTTTTGTTCGTTTGTCCAGATAAAAACTGAGAATTGTCTCACTCCTGTAAGGGGGAGTTACGAGAGGCCCCTCCAGTGCCAGTGTCGCTGGTTGAGGTATCACTTTTCACCCACCTTGGGTGAAGTCCAGCTCCTTAGGGTCCTACAATTTACTCGGGTATCCGAATCACACTTATAACTGAAAAGTCCTTGTGAATAATGTTCAAAAGAAAGTTCCTTAATTTATTATCTGTGGATTGTTAATTTATTGTACATCTGTTTCCTTTATGAATATCAGTTTTGTAGTATTTACCTTTACGCTCAATACATGATTGGGATTTCTGCTTATTATTTATGCATTTATTTTGTTGCCATGATTATTGCCATTAGCCAGTATCTTGGTTAGATAGTACAGTTTTGAGAATGGTCCTCTCCCTAGTATTTTTATAATTCCTACTGGATCACGCGTTGACGTGCCCCAGTTAATTTTTCAGGTTTCGGAGCAGTACAACCAGAGCAGATTTGACTGAGGAATTTACCTAGGATTTAAGATAGAATTGGAGCCACAGAGGATGACGTGTACAGTTGGTCTTGCAGAGGTACTCTAAGGAGTGAGTTGTATCAGGCATGAATTTTGTTTGTCTTTTGTGTTATTTTTGGATTTCTTCCGTATTTCCTTTGTACCCCAAAACAGATGATGTATGATGTACGCCTTATAATAATGTAATAAAATGAATGATTTTTGTTCTTCCTACAGTGTGTTTCTATATGTTGTTATTGTGTTGGGCTTGGAGCATCGTCAGTACTTCTCAGCACGTGTGTAGTGGCCTGCGGAATTTTCTGTTTTGTGCAGTACTTCTCTTTCCTTTTCTTTCTCTTTCTTCTTCACACACGTAGCTTCGTGAATACCTGATACGGATTCGTACTTATTGGGTATCCTGGGAGTGGGGCGTGACATATTTCGATCATGGCATACTATTGATTCAAATATATGTTGATGACATTATATTTGGTTCCACTAACTCTTCACTTTGTCAAGAGTTATGCCAGACGAATTTGAGATGAGCCACATGGGAAAGCTCACCTACTTTTTAGGACTTCAAATTCGTCAATTGAAGCAAGGGAACTTCATCCACCAAACAAATACATGGTGGGATAGATCAAGCAATTTGGGATGTGATCCTCTTCATCCAAGTGTACTCTAATGAGCACTACAACGCATCTTGATAAAGATGAACATGGAACAGATGTTGACATTCATCAATATCGAGGTTTGATAGGTAGCTTACTCTATCTTACCGCAAGTAGGCCCGATATTATGTTTTTAGTATGCTTATGTGCATTATATAAATTTAGACCAAAATAATCACATTTGATTGTGGTTAAACAGATTTTTCATTATTTAAACCAATCACTTGACTATGGATTATTTTATCCTAAGTCGTGCTCTTATGAACTAGTTTCATTTAGTGATTTTGACTTTGCCGGATGTAAATCCAATAGGAAAAGTACTAGTGGCACTTATCATTTCTTAGGAAATTTCCTTGTGTCTTGTTCTCCAAGAAACAAAATTTGGTATCTCTATCTACAATCGGAGAGGAATAAATTGCCGTAGGATTAGGCTGTGCACAAGTTCTATGGATGAGACAAACACTCAAATACTATGGTATTGAGTGTAGCACATGTCCAATCATGGTTGATAACCAAAGTTCTATTTGTCTATCCAAGAACCCGGTACAACACTCCCGTACCAAACATATTGATGTTAGACGTCATTTTATTAATGATCATGTCCTCAAGAAGGATGTTTTTCTAGAGTACATCGACACCCAATACCAAATTACCGCTATTTTCACCAAACCTCTCAAAGAAGACGCTTTTATGAGGCTTAGGAGAGAACTGTGTATTATGTGTGAATCTGAACTCTAGAAGATCATTTTCCTATTTGAGTAGTATATTTCATTTCACACTATAATATGCTCATGCCATAAGTCCATTTCTTTTGGATAAATGTATCTCTCATTTTTTATTTTAAGTATTTATCTCATGAGATATATATGTTTCCTATGATACCCTTGAGCATTATGTATTTGATTTGAATGAATATAATATATGATGATTGTATATGTGATTTGCATTAATGAATTCTTATTTAAGACGATTGTTTCTATCGTTTAGCGTGAGAACCACTATAGAAATTCTCTTAGGTTCAACAAAAGCTTTCAGATAGAAGTCAGACGCCTGGTGTAGTCGAACCAGACGTCTAATCGTATCAGATATATCTATCTCTCAGAATTTTTCCTCTAACCAGACGTCTGATACTGACCTCCCAGACATCTGAACCGATTTTCAGATGCCTGGACATTGTTCTACAGATGCCTGATAATAGTTTTGTCAGGCTGTCAAAATTTCCAGAGAGTTTGTCAAACATCTGATCTAGACATACCAGACGACTGGATAGTCTGGCAGACGACCAATTGGTCTGCTACAGACGATGATCATCACATCGTATGATTTTCATCTTATATACTCTTTCGACGAGATGTCTGATGGTCTTGATCTAGACGCTTGGCTCAGTATAATCTTATGCATCTTTGTTAC
The DNA here is from genome assembly GCA_030789695.1 of Scilla litardierei. Lineage (NCBI taxonomy): Eukaryota > Viridiplantae > Streptophyta > Magnoliopsida > Asparagales > Asparagaceae > Scilla > Scilla litardierei. The sequence continues at coordinate 146,511 of JAULAV010001159.1, forward strand.
TCGCCAAATGACTGGATACTTCTCTCCAGACGTCTGTCGAAGGATTTTAAGTCAGATCATCTTTTGATCCAACGACTGAGATGTTTCGACCAACCGATATAAAGCATCAATTCGACTTAATTAGGGTATAAGCTATATCATTCCTTCGTCAGACCCTTCGTCAGACCCTTCGTCAGACCCTATCATCGTCGATCATCTATCGTTTCTCTCCATCTCCAATGGCTCCTAAGAATCCCATAGGCAAATGAAAGGCTCGTTCTCCATCTCTTCCACCCGTACATCAACGGATTGTACCCATAAGAAACTGAACAAAGAGGACCATACCTCTTGAGGCATCGCATCAAATAGTTCTTACCACGCATCGTTCTCGAGATCAACCCTCATCATCTGAACAGACATAGTCGTTAGATCCGCATCTGCCTCAGGCGGCACTTCCTCTTCCGATCTACCGTCACCAAGAATTTCAGACTTGATTTGTCAATCTTCTGTCTGCAAAATTTATCCCAGAGAGATACATCACTTTCTCCCATTTCTCTAGTCTATCAGATATTTTTCGGTGTGCTGGGTTGTTGGAAATTTGGCGAGACACCCAGACCACATTCTACTATCCAAATCACGTTCGATTGTTTTACACCAATCGTGTGAGGGACGAGATCAATCACCTCGACATCATGGTTCAGGGTATCCTTATTGTGCTCATGGTAGAATTATTGGGAGCAATTCTTCATATCCCATCCACTGGAAAACACCTTGATGACATTGTCATTGACATGTTGAACCACGACATTCTGTCACAGATCTACTCAGTGGTTCCTGATCACCTCTCACCTTCCCTCAAGCCATGTGACCTCCGATATCTTGGGTGGATAACCAATCTCATTCTGAAGTCAAATTTAATTCCTAAGACTGGCTCAGTCGATTACATTTCTGAGGAGTATCACGGAGCAATTTATGCTCTTTTTGGAGGGATTCGGGTGAACTGGGCTCAAGTCATACTTGACAGGATGTTATCCTCTCCTCAGCTCATCTACCCCACCATGTTGATTCATGTGTTTACTCACTTTCGGATTTCAATCCTTCCCAGTGAGCATACTCGCCCAGGGGCCCCTATCAATGCCACACTTGAGAAGAAATCCAAGGCTGCTTTGAAAGTTACAGCATCTAAAGCTGCTGGCATTTCCAGTTCTGTTGGTCCATCTTCATTTGCTACCGACTTTCTGAGTCATCTCCTCCGCATCCTGCAGCTACTGATAGTCAATCCTCATCCACTCACCCTCTTCCATCAGAGGAGTTTCTTGATATCATCAAGGCTCAACTTCATAGCCTTGGAGATGGGTTTTCTACTATGACATCTACGTTGACATCTAGGTTTGATTCATTTAGCAAAGAGTTGAATGAGCTTACCTCTTCATCTCGTCAGGCCAGGAATCATATGGCCAAGATGCAGAAAATCCATGACAGTCTGACAAATCACATTGAGGTCATGCATCAGGAACAATATGGTTTCAAGGATACGATGTCCAATGCGTCTCCATTATTCATTCTCAATTGAAAAGGATGGAGATTCAGGAAAAGAAGATTAAGGTTCTGACTCTCCTTGTTCGAAATATTGTTGCTAAGCTTGAGGGCAGGTTCCCACACCTCTTGGCTTGGTACCTGACGTTAAGCAAGCACATGCAGAGTCTTTTGGATCTCCCACATCTTGTCATCCTCCACCTTAACCCTGATGTATCTTGAGTTGTTTGCAGTTGATTGAGTATTAGCCTATATGGCATGATGTCTGTATGAGTTTTGATGAAGCTATTGTATCTCTGACATCATTATATATTAATGAAAGTTTGATGCTTATTGAAAATGTACCATTGTATTGCTAATTATTCTATATGTGTGCACTTTCAATATGAATGTTGAATACTCATCTCCTTATGTGTTATGATGCTTCAAGCTTAGAGAAATGGTTAAGTGAGAACACCTTCACTTATGGCTTTTGGATCATTTTTTTTCCATCACATAGTTGTATTCTATTATAGCACTAAATGTTGTTTTTCTATTCCTCCCATCCTTTTAAATTATGACAAAGGGGAAGAGATATAACCATAGGGAAAGCTTGCTTGGAGTATTTTTGTTGTACTCTTGAGATTTTGAGATTTTGATATTTCTCTCAAATGCATTATAAAGGGGAAGAGAGAGTGTATGACCATAGGTGAATTTGAAATTGTTGTACGATTCAGGGAGAGTTTTTGAAATTCAAACTTTACTTTATTCTTAAAGTTGATTTCAATTAAGTTGACTGACTTGATCTCCTTATTCATGCTTAAACTATCTCTATGTATATCACCATATGCTTCATGCTTTGTGTATTCATACATGTTGATGGCTTTAATGAATAATACACACAACTCATGTGATACACATATCATAACTAGCATTGATGATCCATTATTCATATGATTATTTGGACTAAAATATTTTGCATCAATGCAGGGGGAGTAAGTATTTTTATATTCAAGTACAATTATTGATTATGGTTATGATTGTTTGTCATCATCAAAAAGAGGGATAATGTTGAATATTGGTTTTCCCAATGTGGTTTTGATGATAAACAAACATAATCAATTGTGACTAATCCCCATGTTTTGTAGTTAATGAAAGCATTGTCAATATAGACAAATTCACATCAAATAAAGATGATGACTCAGATCATTGATGCAAGGACATCAATCAATGAAGCATGGAAATCAAGGAGTGAACGCAAGGAAATCAAAGTGTTGGACTCAAAAAAACTCAAATGGAAGTCTTCAAAGAATTCAATAGGAAGTGAAGAGGATAAAATATGTATTTCTTTCTTTCTTTACTTCTTAGTTGAATTAACATGTTAAGCCTTGAATATACTTGATAGAATATCACTCATAACACTCACAACACTCTAGATCATATATCATTGAGTGTTGTATGGTTAGAACTTGCATAAACTCGAAATTGAGTTTTTAAGCCTATCCAGACGTCTGGTAGTAGATCTCCAGACGCCTAATGCTCATGCATATTCAGTTATCCAAAATCCTATCCAATATAGACGCATGAAGTTCTCATTCCAGACGTCTGAACATTATGTCAGGAGCCTGGATGAAAAACTCCATATGTATGATTAATTCTAAACGAACTTGCCATATCTCGGTCATTGCTAACTGACAGAAATCAGACGTCTGATGTTATGTTCTCGGACATATACAATTTGTATCAGACGCCTTGATGATATACATCAGGCGTCTGGTTAACTAAGAACCATATTTCCAGTAACTTAAACTCGGCAGTCAAGTCTTCATTAAGGCATCTGAAGATATATTTCTAGACGTTTATACAGTCGACAGATGCCTGGATGATAAACATCAGACGCCTGGGTATTCGGACCAATATATTCCAAGTGACTCTGTATCTCTCTGTCTAAATAATCAGATGTCTGTCGCTTTAGAGCTAAACGAATGTACAGTGGACCAGACGTCTGGGAAATATTCTTCAGATGTCTACCAAGTGTCGGTTAGCCTGCATTTATGACCAAATCAGAACAATACAACAGTCGTCTGGTCGTTCTACTTCAGGCGACTGGTGACTATGAGTTCTGCCTGCTAATAGCCGTTTCTAGCATTTAATGCTTGGGATTTTTAACATAATTTGGACAGAATTTGGTGCACTATTTAAATGGCTTTGATGTCTTGACTTGAGAAGTTAGCTAAACTATTAAGGCTTCATTCAATACACTCTCAAGTGAATTCAAGTCATCAATTCTTCACTAGAGCATTAAAGAGCATTCAAATCTATTCAAGTTCAAGCTCTAAGTTTCAACTTGTCTCCAAAGCTTTCAAGATCAAGCTTTTAGCATTCATTGCTAATGTTCTTGAGACAGTAGTAAGTGCTCATACTCTCATCATTTAGAGCACATCACACACTCCTCATTGCCTCATTCTAAAGAGTATTATTCAAGGCATAGGTTGTGGAAATTGTTTCATATTTCGGTTCTAATTTTCTCTTGATACTTGAGAAGCTCCTCTCAATTGTGAGAGTAATCCATCTCAGTTTATGGGAAGTGGAAGGAAGTGTATTGGTTTTTCACTTATCAGGTTTTGGCAAGCGGGTATTAGTGGATCACTAATCATTAGCGGGTTTGCTAGTGGGTTGCTGGAGTAGGATTCAAAGTAGTCAGGGAGACTCTATAGTGAATCCGAACCAGGGTATATCCTTTGTTTGCACTTGCATTTCTATGATTGTTGCTCTTTGTTTCTATTTCCACACTAAGGTTGCATAAGGGATAGTTAATTTGGCATAATTTCCTTGTTATTGTTATAAAGCACTATTCACACCCTCTAATATTTTATCCATATAGTTGCATATCCTACAAAACATGCCTGCCACCATGGTTTTGGAGGAGTGACTTTGACATTGCCAACTCAGGAGAGACTTAGACCCTACCATATGCCCTCGTGATTTTTGCCTTCGCAAGTGGAGGATTGGAGTTGATTTCCACTAGCCTACGCCTATCGAAAGGACTTATTTGGGTTTATCTATACAAGGATGTGTATGTTAGACCCGACGTAACGAGGAGAGTAGTGTCTTAGTCTGCTACCACGTTAGGTAGACATTGTGTACGTGCTGGAATTGACCCCTAACCTTGTTGTATGCACGATTCATGCATGTGAGTGGTTCAAGAGTGTGATGCTCAAACTTTCCTGCCAGATTCCTCTCCATTCTTCATTTCTTATCTTGCTCAGGGACGAGCAAGAGTTTAGCAAGGGGAAATTTGTTAGGTGTATTTTATACACCTTTTTCTGCCCTTTTTCCCTGTGTTTTCCCGCTTTATTTCATAGTCACCGTTATTTTTATTTATTTTTATTTCTTTTTATTATCTTTTGCCACTTTGATGCCTAGGGTATGCTTTTCTCCATGTTGCAGGTGTTCGTGCCTAAAACGATGTATTTTAGGTGATATTGAGGCCAAAGGAAAGAAGTCGATGATAGGAAGGAGCATGGTCAAACTTGGAGGCCAAGAGGAGGAGAAGGAGGGGTGACACGGCCATGCTGATATACGCATGCGCGGGTCAATGCACCAGCTGTAGGGAGAGATTGAAATTCAGTAGCACGGCCATGCTACACTGCAGTGATGGAATAATTTCAGTACGAGGACTGACAACACGGCCGTGCAACACAACCATGTCATTTTAGGGCAGCTGGAATAGCTGGAGTCGCAGAAGGCTGGATGACACGGCCGTGTCGATTAGCGGCACGTCCATGTGGATCGATGGCGGCACAGAGTTGACTTAGGTTTTTAGGCGGCATAGCCGTGCGCAAGGTATTCTATTTAAGGACAGTTGGATAACGAACTAAACAAGCTTTTACTATTGAGAACTTTTTTGTGGGCATTTTAAGAGGGTTTTTACTGGAGCTTTTTGCTAGTTAATTTCCTTGGTTGTTTTGTAAGACTTTTTCTTTAATCTTTGCTCTAATTTCCTTGGTTGTTTTGTAAGACTTTTTCTTTAATCCTTGCATTTGTGATTGTTGTGATTGCCATTTCTAGCTCATTCTCTACTTTGCTTACTATGTTTATCATTGCATTGATTTCATCTCTTACAACCATGATTAGTGAGTAGTCTCTTAAGCTAGGCTATGTAGAGCCGAGCACGATGGATCGCCCCAAATTTCGATCCAAATAAGGTTGTAGTCTAGGAATAAGATTGGATGACAAGCCCAGTTCAATCCCATTATGGTGCTACACAATCCTAACCACCACCAAACCATTGGGGTTTTGATTTGATGCTCCTAACGGTGGGTTGACTATCTAGTGCCGGGTGACGATGACATCGGGCACACTCACTAGAACCACCTATATCGTAGTTACCGATGACCCATCGGGGATACGATAGTGGTCCAATCTATTCTCCGAGTCCTCTCTCATGGTTAGACGTCGAGAGGATGAGGATTGAGACTCAGTCGCCATCGATATTTATAACCCTTGGGTCGAGAAGTTAGACCCATCTAGCTCAAGACTTTCAATAGCGGTAAAACACCAGACCTAGCTCCTTCTCTTATTTGAATTTCCCCTTTGTCAATTGCTCTTTGTCCTTTGTAACACAAATCTCACGGCTATACAAAACTCGTCATTCCTGATTCAAGCCTTCGCCTCCCTGTGTTCGACATCCGCTGCATACAACATATACGCTTACGGTTTATACTATAGTTTTGCACGCATCACGTGCAATCTATTGGAGCCTTTTTATCAGTGACTCTGCTACCCCATTTTGGGTGCGAACATGCAGTACAGGATGTTCAACTTCTATCTCAGTTGCTAGGTAGTATTCTTAAAATGACCAGGAGGTAAATTCCCCAGCATTCTCCAGACAAATTTTCTTTATTTGTTTGTCTGAAAAATGCACCCACAATTTTATCATTTGTACTAATAGCTTTGGAAAAGCTAAATTGCAGGTGGATAGTAGACACACATACGACCATTTTGATGATACATCAATCAGCGCCATGAAGTACCGAAAAGGCTCACTTGGGTTGTGGATTGGTGTATATATGTCTCCTTGTATTTTTTCAAGGAAGCTTGGAGATTCATTATCCACTTTTGGTGGAGATTGCATTGTAATCAATTTTCCCTTATAACAAGGGAGGCAAGAAAATTCACCCTTTTGAAGAATATTCGAGTTCTTCAAGTCATGCACTTATAATTGGGATATGATGTGATGCATTATTACCGATCCTGGGTGGCCAAGTCTATTATGCCAAAGTAAGAATTTGGATGATATCGGGCACTTAAGGTGCTCCTTTAAATTTGCTTCATCTCTCTAAATCTTTTAGGATAGATGCCTGATGAAAGGATCTCAAATTACTCAAGTATGGATTTGTGTCTATTTTCTTAATATGTTACATACAAATATTCTTTATTAGTTTTTCTAACAGTTTCTAAGTGGAATCCATTTTGGCGGATGTACTTGAAACTCGGTAAATTTCTTTTCGAATTCAGAGATAATAATGCATCTTTAATGTTATTTGTGAACCATTTGGGAGCAACAAAGTTGCATTCCCTGATCCTTCAATTATATTTGATGGCACTGATATTGTATTCACTAGGCTATCATATGGTATTATGCTATTAAAATAGCATTTATTTTGAAGGATTGTATGTGTTGAGGCACTGTCTATTAGGAAATTATGAGAGCAATCCATCTAGTCAAAGATGAAGCACATAAGAATATTCCAGAAACATATTAAATTTCATTTGATGAAGTCATACATAGTTATGTAAACAGAAAAGCTCTCTATGACAATGTTTATTCTACTAAGAAAAATGCATCTAATCAAACAAGTCATCTTTCTTGAAATCTGCAGCAGTAAAATGCGCTAGAGCTTGGGAGTAGTTAGCCACTAGATTTGACTCGGCTCTTTTCTTCAAGCTCTCTTGGTACAAATCTTGTAGGTGTCGTGGAGTTCTGCACACTTTGGAACAGTGTCATGTCATGCCACAATGACGGCAATGGTCTTCCCAATGCTTCTTTGTTGGGGGTGCTTCATTTTTATTGTTATTTTCATTTCTCCGAAATGTGAACTTCCTCTTCCCTGCATTTTTATTCTGGTGGCTTTGTCCTCTAGCCTGCTTTTATTTGGTCCCCCCTTCAGAAATTTTCCGTTTCTTTTTTCTGTTTGGAAGATGTATTGTGAGCTTCTGGGAGAGGGACTCTGCCAGGAGGACCCATGTTATGAGTGGCAAGGAGAAGCTCTCTACTCTGTTCAGCCATTAATAAGCATGCAAGCAGCTTAGAATACTTATTGAACTTTCGTTCATGGTATTGCTACATTAAAATTGCATCTTTTTCTTGAAAAGACGTGTAAGACTTTTCTAACAAGCGTTCCTCTGAGACTGTTTCACCACACAACTTCAAGCATGAGGTGCTGCTGAACAGAGCTGAGTTGTGCTTAGCGATGGACTTAAAGTCCTGTAGTCTCATGTTCTCCCACTCATAATGGGCCATTGGGATTATACCATCTTTTTGATGTTTATGTGTATCCTCAAGGGCAGTTCATAGCTTAAGTGCATCTTTGATCGTAAGGTATTCAGCCTTTAAGGTCTTGTCCACGTAGCGATGAATATATATTATCGCCTTTGCTTTTTCTAGGTTTGTCGCAGAGCTATCTTTTGTAATTGTGGTACTTAGGGATTGGGCTCGCAGATGGAATTTGACATCCAACTGCCAACTGAGGTAGTTCTTCCCAGATGCTTCTAGAATTTCAAAATCAACACTTGCGATTATTCCCATTTATCTAGAAAAGCACAATTTGCATGAGTTAATAATACTAAAAATTGTATCATGCAGAGGCAATTTAAAATGAATAAGCTAATTGTGTGGATCTGCCAGTCACCACAAAAGAATAATGTCTAAAGTCCAAATTATGTAGTCACTTTTTACATAAATGAAAAAGAAAAAATACAACTTTGGAAACCTCGTGGGTCTCCCATAAAAATTCTTCTTCATCATGGATGGCCTCCACTTCCATGGAAATGGCCATCGGTCTTGGGCATTACATAATATTTCTCACTATATTTTATCTCAAAAAAAGAAATTTGCGGGAAAATAAAAGTGGGTCTTAAAAAGGCCAATCCAAAATCACAATATAGCCATTTATGCAAAGATATTTTCATCACATTTTATCACATATCACAGATTCACAGGATATATAAATTTAAATATTTTATGCTTAATGATTAATTGGGCCATGGTGCGATGTTATACACCATTAAGTTAGGTAACTAACAGCAGAGCGGTCGTAGGATCCTCATAATTATTAAGCGAATGCTTACGAAAATAAGCAGAAAATTATCCCAAAATTCCACCTGATAGTATGTGATATTTAGCATATTAATATGGTCCTGAAACAAGCATTATATGCTGAAAAATAAATTATAAACATGGTTGATAGGGTCTAGTTCAGAAAAATTGAAAAAACTGAGCTATGTCCCTAATTTATTTATTTTAAATTTTTTTATTCCCTCACCTATATTTCTTTTACTGTTTTCCATTTATTCCCTCTTTTTTGTTCTCTGTTTTTTTTCATTTTTGGGGGCCGAGGCCCACAGAAAATGCTACGGGCTTCGACCCACCTGCCAAGGTGTTTAATTTTTTTTTCATTTCTTGGGGGCTAAGGCCCGCAGCAAAGGTGCAGGCTTCGACCTGCCAAGCCACCACTGCTTTTTTGTCCAGAGGTTTGTTTTGCGGGCGTCGACCCGCAACCAAAATTTCTGTTTTTTTTTGTTTTTTTGTGGGCTGAGCCCTGTAGTAAAGCTGCGGCTTCTGCCAATAATGAAAATTTGTTTTTTCGTTGGGATAAAGCCCACCGGGCCAAAACCTAAGGTTTTGGCCGGCAGGTTTTGGGGGTGATGGGGGCGGTCGGTGCAACTAGTGATGGCAACGCACCATCGTTGTTGCAGTGATGGCAACACTTGGGCAGGGCTTTTGGCGCCACTTCTTATGGCAGTGACGTGACATGGTTAAGGTGGCGGTGGGATGGCGACGGCTTGGGACAATCAGCCAGGGGGTGTATTTGAAAACTAGGGTTTTGTTGTCGCTGTTATGGCAGTAGTGAGAGAGTGAAGGGTGGAGGGGGTGTGCTAGTGGCATGGGGACTGCCAGCCGACTGGTTGCTTGAAAAAAATTTGTCGTTGTGTTTGTCGGCCGATGAGGGCCCCAGCCCTAAGGTCGGTGGTCAGAGGTCGTCGCCCTTCCGATTTTTTTTCGATTTTGCTCGTTCTTGGGTATTGCAATTTGATAAATATCATGATCATAATAAAATAAACTGGGGTTTTTGGTATACCTCAAGATCAAAGAAGACAGAAATGTGGTTTTAATTTATCGTCCCTGCGCGGGCAATTCTTCGTCGTCCTTCAAAGCTTTTGCAACGTTCTCTCTCTCTCTCTCTCTCTCTCTCTCTCTCTCTCTCTCTCTCTCTCTGGAAGAGCATGCTGATTACGTACTGTGAAGTGCTTTCTGGGAAAAACCCCAGCCTTTATTTATAGGTAGGGAAGAGTTCATACAATGGTAGGATATAGTATTCATGTAGGATACAAATTTCTAATCTGCTACTAGATAAGATAAGCCCGACTTGGGCCTTTACATGTGTCTACTAATACATTCATAACAAGGTAAAACTAATTGTAATATTAAATATAATTTTCTAGAGGTTTTTTATTATTTCATATACACTATTCAGCCCCCTCTCCCTCAAGTGTCTACTTGTCATCTCAGGTGATCCAACCGGTTCACGGTTGGTAAGAAGAGTTGATGTCGTTAGAAAAGATGTTATAATGAAGGCAAACTCGTCCTAATTTGGAGGGGCCTTATTACTTCAAAGTAGTTATTAGACCAAGAATGTATAAGCTGAAGATGAAAGGGGGAAGAGACCTATCATATGTAGAATGTGCTTAACTTGAAGTTTGTGACTTACAACTTGATATTTGTATGCTCTAAATGTAATTTGTATGCCTGAAAAACATAAGTAGTTTTTCCCATATTATTCCTCCTTCAATATCTCTATTTCTACATTTTATGATGCATCACATATATTATAAAATGGATGGAATAGGATTACCTTATCTTTGTAACAAAGGGATATGCAATCACTACTAACCGCCCACCTTAAGTAAATGCATCTAGAGAGATTAGAGAGGCTAAACTAAGCTTACTCTCCCTTAATTTGATAATCCCCTAATAAGGAGGGTTAAAAGAAGAGTAAATACGGGTCTAAGCTATGTGCTTCCAACACATCATTCGTGCCAAAGTACTAGTGTAGATGTGACATTTGCTAACTGATGATAGACTCCACCCCTCTTTTTGCAGGGTGGACTATTACATTAGGGATATGCACTAAGTAATAACTACTAATCCATCATGCAATCCTAAGGTGAAGCACTTCTCACTAACTATACATCAAATTCGATCCCCTTACAAAGGGTTGGATGCATGACTCATAGGATACGTTCCATGTGCTAAAATCCTATCAACTTTAAGGGAAAGTGATTCTCGCTATCGTCAACCGATCCGTGCACGTATGTGATTTAAGAATACCATATATAACATTTATTGGATGGGATAAACTACGGTTCGAATTGATCTATTTAATATGTTTATGACAAAAATAGAACTCGCCTTTGTAGCATAATAAGTATGGTGTATAAATCCTACTATCAACTAGTATATGACATATTCTTAAAGTTGCCACTAGTAATAATCAGTGTAAAATAAAAATAAAAATCAATCTCATAGAAACAGATTTACCTAAGTTTGGTTCAACGCTTAATATTGCCCCAAAAATTATTGCCACTAATAATAATGATACCCACAACCAATCATATATTTTGTCAATCAGGTATACATTGTATATCACTAAAATAACTTTGCCCATTGAGTGATACACGTAGAGACCCCCCAACCCCCCACCCACATCCACACCCACACCCACCCACCCACACCCACACCTACACAGACCACACACCGCCCCCACACACCGCCCCCACCCAACCACACACACACACACACACACACACACACACACACACACACACACACACACACACACACACAGAGAGAGAGAGAGAGAGAGAGAGAGAGAGAGAGCAAGGGCGGAGCTACGCTTGGGCTCACCTGGGCTACAGCCCGGGTAAGTTTTTGACTATAAAGGTTTTTATATGTAATACTCTACAATCAGAACATAGCTCAATTGGGAGAGAGAGCAGAGAACTGGGGTTAAGGTCCCTTGTTTGAATCTTGTTGCGGACATGATTAATTTTTCTTTTTATTACCTCTTATTTTTTGCATATTGAAACCCAAATAACCATGGTGTCTAAATATACAAAGGGTTTTGACAATTCTTCAGCCAATGTTTACTATTCGGATAAATGAAAGTATATACAGTGTTAAACTAGAATTGGAAAAAATGTAATGATACTTAATCTAAATGGCATCTTACCTTGTGCAATTTTATATTTTTGTGTAATAAGCTTGTTTTCTTTTTGTTGGAATTTTACTTGGAAAATTAAGAAATAAAATAAAGAAAGAGGCTATTTGTGATAAAATAAATATAGAACGCTCGCTTGCCTTCATGTTGGCACTCAACAATAATAGTCTATTTGGCACATTTCCACTATCTCTGGCTAACATAACCAAAGCCCATCGTTATAAATCCCTAAATGGAGACTAAGATGAAGAGTAGCAGTTGCTGCGCGATTGAGCACTCAACAAAGCGTCAAGAAAATCACTATCGTTTGCCGCCATTGTGTTCGTCTACTGGACCACAGACCACGGCTATTGCCTTCGTCTGCAACCATCACCTCATCAAGTTCGTCGACGGCCATCACCTTCGTCGATAGACCACGACCATCTCTATCTGTCTTAGCATCACCTTGATCTTGGTATGATTCTCAGTATCGTCTTCTTCTAATATTTTTCCTTTTTGGCCTAAGACTCTTATAATCGAGTGCTTTGAATTTTATGTAACTGTCGATAGCCCAGGGTAGAAATAAATCCTGGCTCCGCCCTTGAGAGAGAGAGAGGAGACTCTGCACACATAGACCCAAACACGAGTGATTTGTCATTCACTAAGACAGAGGGGAGGTTCTGTATATGATCACAGTGGGCTCTCACCATCTTTGTTGTTCATAACATGTGCTGATCATATCAATTTGCACCATTTGTGAAAAATCCAATTGATCATATCTTCGACAACATCCAACTTATAACGCAAATTTTTTGTCATCCGACCCACATAAAATCGTAAAATCGAAAAAAATGTGCATTGCAAACTTGGGACATCAAGTGGTTATTTTGTATCACTGCCGACGAAAAAAGCTGAAATTGTGAGCGTAAACATTTAAAAAAATGGACATGTCACGGCATTTAAGCTAAACTTAGTTTGTGATGATGTTATAGAAACTCAAATTTGATGAAATGATCTAACAGTTGTTTCATACAAATTACGAAAGGATCTAACAATTGTATTATTAACGAACGTGACACCATTAGTCCCACCGATTACCTTAAAAGGAAGAAAGAAAGATGAAAAATTATCTATACGCACATAATTCTTTTCAGGTTCATCAAACCATTTCAAGACATCCTAATAGATTTTAATCTACCCATCAGGACAAAACTTTCTTCGTAATCAACACATTCTTCTTGTGAGTATCCTTGGGCAACTAACCTTGCATTGTTCCTTATCACTTGTTCATTTTCATCAGGCTTGTTTCGGTCCTCCCATTTAGTTCCAATCATCGGATGGTCCTTTGACCTTGGAACTAACTCCCAAACTACGTTTCTTTCAAATTGTAGAAACGCTTCTTGCATGGCTTTACTCCATAAGCTATCTGCAAAAGTTTCATCTCCCTTTTGCGACTCAATGTTAGAAACAAATGCAAAATTAATTATATGCTCGATTTAAGATCTAGATCTAATACATTCATCAATTCTACCAATTACTTGTGTTTGAGGATGATATGTAGCTTCATTGAATGCTCTACGTAATGGTATACTAGTTGCATGATCAATAGTGGATGGTACCACAACATTATCATCATCATCAATAATACAATGAGAACCACTACCAATAAATTCATAAAAAGATACATTCTGAGCCACTTCAATAGTATTAGTTCTTTTGTTATAAATTCTATATGCATTACTACGAAGGAGTACCCAATAAATATTCCAACTTCCACTTTGGAAGTAAATTTATCTAAGTCATCCATGGTGTTAATAATATAGCATTTACAACCAAAGACATGAAAGTGAGATACAATAGGAACTTTTTGGTACAAGAGTTCATAAGGTGTTATATGAAAAGAAGTTATACTAAGTACTTTATTTTGAACATAATCTGTAGAAACGGCTTCTGTCTAAAAATATTTTGGAAAGTTTCTTTCACAAAACATTGCATGTGCACACTCTTGGAGTGTTCTTTTCTCTCTCAAAAACTCCATTTTGTGGAGTAGCTCTAAGAAAAGCAAAACTGTATGATACTATGGGGTTTTCACAAAATTTTCCAAAACCTTCCATTTCAAATTCTCCACCATGGTCTGTCCTAGTGAATATAATTTTAAAAAATCTTTGAGTCTATTAGAAAAATATTTTAAACTCACTTAAGGCATCGTTCTTATTTGCTAAAAATAATACTCAAGTGCATCTACAGTAGTCATCAACAATTACAAATGCATATATACTACTATTAAGACAGAAAACTCTTGAAGGACCAAATAGATCTATATGAAAGAGTTCTAATGGTCTACAAGAGTTAGTGATCCAAAACTCTTAAAAGTACTTCTATGCAATTTGTCATGTTGACAAGACTCGCAAATATTTTCTATTTATAAATTTATTTTAGGTAAACCATATACCAAATCCTTCCTGGATACTTTATTCATGTTCTTAATATTGACATGACCAAATCTTCTATGTCATAGAAGAGTGTCATTGCATAAGACTACTCAGCACACTTTTGAATCATTATCATGCATAGACAATGTATATATATCATCTCTACGGCTACCTCTAATGAATACACTATGCATATCATGTTCATAAACTAAATATGCATCATAGTGAATAAAACTTTGTAACCTTTATCACATAATTGGCTAATACTAATTAAGTTTTGCTTCAAACCTAAAACTAAACTAACATCTTTAATAAGGAATTTAGATTTGTCACCAATGATACCGAAGCCAATAATCTTTACCTTTTTATTATCTCAAAAGGTCACAGTCGCTCCATTCTTCATTTGAATTGAATTCAAGAGTTTGGAGTTCCCAGTCATATGTTCCCATTTCATATGCATGGGGCATCCACTATCCATTATGCAAGTTTCTTTTAAGGGCACTTAATTATCTAGGTGTGCCATCATGCACACTTCATTGATGTCCTCTTGGTTTGTTATCTCCAGGGGATGAGTCTAATAAGGTGTTCTCCATATTTTTCGTCCAATATTCTCCAAATTTGTTGGCAAATTATGGCATCTTCTACATTACTAAGAATGTTTTTTTTTTGAAAAACACACCTTTAAAGGAGGTGAATAGGGTGTAGGCATAAATTGAAAATATACAGATAAAGCAAACCAATCCAAGCCATAGATTATGATAATCAATGCTTTTTAATGGAGTGGATCCCCACCTCTGCTCCAACCCCAAATCCTTTAGGCTTACACCTTCCTGTATAACCAAAAAGTGAAAAACAAATCGATCACACTTCTGGGTAGTGATCACACCTTACAAACTATTGTTTTCACAGTTAAAGCACAGAGATAGCTTCTAAATGAAGCTATTTATAAATATGATCTAATAGCAAAATAAATTTAGAAATAATTTATCGTGGTATAGATCGTCCCTTAATGAATTTGTAGGAGCAAACTGTGCATGATTTTGACGTGTGTAGAGAAATACATCGCCTTTTCAGATCCACATCTGCAAATCTCATTCTTCTTCTTCTTCTTCTTCGCACATTTGAAGTTTTGATGAATGGAGTGTTGATGGATGTATGCCCTCAGTTCATTTGTATTTTATGCAAATAGATTTTTAATATTAGATGTGGAAATTTTACATATGATGCAAAAGAGAATTAAATATGTCGTAAAATTTTTACAAGTATATTTAATATAATAAACGCAAGGAAAAGGTTACCTGGATGATGGGATCGTCCCGGTCTAAACGTAGGTTCGAACGGCATCCAAAACGGACTCCAAACATGCAATATAGAGCCAAAACAGTCATGAAATCCCATAAAAGTGTTTTATGGCAGGCCAGGCCCGGCCCATTAGGCCGGGACTGTTTCCCAGGCTGTATGCAGGCCTGGGCGCAGACCGGGCACGGACTCTAACTGGTGCCCCTTTTGAAGGGCACCAGGTCCTCTACAGGCCCGTGCATTGTGCGCGCCCGTGCTAAGCACGGGAGCAGCGCGCATGCCAAGACCACAGCGCATGCATGCTGCACATGCACTGCCCGTTGGAGTGTGGGTGGGGCCCATGGGTGGGCCCCACCTAGTCTAGGATTGCACGCAGAACATGGCAGCTGCAGTTTTTGCGAAAAACAACGTTTTGGGCTGATTTTTGAGCCTCGTTTGAGGGGGTCAAACGAACTCGGAATGACGTACCGTTTTTTTCTACGCGTTCACAGTTCAGTGCTCTTCGATTTGATATGTTGTATCGCTTGCGAAGCTCAACGGTGAGTGAGGGAAAATTAGTTGAAGTTTAGCCTTAGTGTAAGGCAAACTAATTTAATTTTCTCCTCTAAAATAATTTAGTCCCACATCGAAAATGGAGTGAAGGGGAGGGGTCAGCCACCTATATAAATAGGGGCCGAACCCCTTCCTTGAAACTCATCCTAAGCTCCAGATCTGAGTAGCACCATTAAACGTGAGCAAGCCCGGATCTGAGCTTAAAGAAAATATTCCCTCTTCTCCCTAAATTCTTCCTTGCTCCTAATCGGGCTCTAACAAAGCTACGAAGGAGTTCGGATCGGATCCGAAATCTTGACGAAGGATCCACTCAAGGTGAAACTTTCTTCGGCCCGTGGTTGGCTCGGCGACAGTGGTGTTGCTCACCTCGGGACATGATGCGGTACGAAAAGCGGTTCGGCTCGGGACAAGGTGTAGCTCGGGACGTGGTTCGGCTTGGGAGAAGCGACGTGGGACCAAAGAAATGTTGCTGAAAATGACGCTTCGTATTCTACAGAAACGAAGTGAAAGGTATGTAGTTTAAATATTCATGTGTTTATAATTACAAATGTTAGATAGATCTATCCTTAGGGGTTGATTGGACCCAATCCCAGGATAGTAGAGATCTTGGGTATGGTTGTTTCTTTAGGGCTTAAACTTAAAACTGTTTTAAGTACTACATTTCTGCTGCTAGTTTGTTCTCGTCGTCTGTCCGACTTAGGCCGAACGTCGATTTTATTGTCCTAAGGACCCAAAAAACCCTTCATAGAGTATTTTAGCCGGCTAGCAAGGATCAAAAATCACTGGAGCTTTTTCTAGATGCTTTGATTATTTTCTCTAAGAGATGGCTCTCTCTTTTATAAGGGATGAGGAGTTTTCTTCAAGTTAGAACTCGTGATCTTCAAATCTTCAATCCAATCTTTATCAATTTGACAGATCTCTTTTATTTGGTAACTCCTCTTTAAATTGGTCTTCTAAAAGATTAGAAACTCCTCCAAATTGATTTAAGTCAAACCTGGACGTTTGACAGGTCAAACTAGTCAAATTATGTCATTGTCATTTTTCGACTGTACGGTTTTCGTGCACGTACTTCTGTTCGTACGCGTATTTGTTTTTGCCTCTTTGTGTATCCGAACCCTATAGTGTGATTTGCCGTTGCGCCCCTCTGGGGGAGCACTTATTTGTGGTATTATTTTGGAACGTCATTTCACGGACCGTTCGCCCACGAAATGGCTTTGTTTGCAGTAGCGTCGTAGTTTCGTTTTTTGTCGTTTAGACCTTTCTATTTGTAAGTTTGTTTCTCTCGTCATCACGGTCGCCCCAGTATTTTTCTCTCATAATTTTAGGGCTCCGTTTGACCCACTTTCACTTTTCCATATTAAACTATAGTTGACCCTAAGTTTTTATGATTTATTCCCCTAATAATTATTTAATAATAATCCTAATCCTTTTGAACCTAGCCCCACTATTTCCCCTCTTGGCCGCACACACCGAGGTAAGAGAGAGTGTGATCTATTGGGTTTTTAAAAAAATAATAACATAAAAACAAATTTTAACCTAATTCTTAACCCTAACCCTAACCACGTGACTAGCCCCCTTCCCTATTTAATAATTAGCCTAGGTCTTTTTTTTCTCACAGCATCAAACCCCCTCTCAACACAGCCGCCACCCTTCCCCTCGCAACCCACGCGCATGCGACGCTCTGCCCCACGCGTGGCCTCCCTGCACAACCCCGTCTCTCGCGCGTCTTCCCCCGCACATCCCTGCCTGCAGCGCATCCTGATGACCTCTCTCTGCCTGCAGCACATCCCGACGCCTCCCTCCTCCACGATGCGCCCGGAACCGCCCAGCTGCGCCTTTTCCGTGCGCAGCGACCCACGACAACTGTGCCTCCCTCCACGCGCAACGACGCTCGACCATCCCTAGCCGCTGTTCTCGTACGACGATCCCCTAGCCGCTGTCCTCGCGGCGATCATCCCCATAGCCGCGTTGGATCTCTTCCCTTCACCACGGTTAGTAACGTTGCTACAACTTTTCATTTCAGATTGCAACGGATTTTGGACAGCGATGTTGATCATGTTTTTGGACCCTAATAAATTGAGAATGGCATGCTAAATGTAGATCAGCTAGTGGACTTTATAGATGAACAGCGGTAACTTAATTAAAATGATGTTAGCACACTAGATCTATAGGGTGGATATCTTGTACACAACTTCTAGCTAATGTTAGCCTAGGTTGCTATGATGATATGTGTATGTTTATTCGTATTAACAACTTAACGTAGTTAAAAGTGTTAGTAATTTAACTTCAATAATAATATGATGTGAACCCCGTTTCAAATTGGAGAACCTAATTAAAATTGGATCATTAAACGTCTTAGGATTGCCTAATAATTCCGGTCCCATCGTAACGAACTTAGTCAGACGCGTGTTTTGTCCACAGAGAACCATTCGTCCCGTACCGTTCGTGATACCAGATCCAACCCCTGACGTCGCTACCCGACGTCAGAGTAGCTCTCGCGTCGTGTTGAGGTAAGATCTGCCGCGTAGGAATCACCACTTGCCTGTTAATCAACTAAAATTGGTAATTTCTGATGGTTGTGATTCACTAATCAAGATTAATAATTTGGAATGTATGCTGGACTGCGATCTGAACACATAGGTAGTTTGGACTCTGATTGATCGTGACTTCAGCTTGGTCATTCAGGCAAGTGATACTTGTCAGTAAATGTTTTAGGCCACGTTTTTAGGCCAATTTGTGTGTTAGCATAAAAGAGGCTAGGCAGTGAAATGATGGCTGCCTAGACGACCCTTTTGATCTAGTTTGACAGTGAAACTAGATCCAACACCACTCTTGATCTAGCTTGACAACGAAGCTAGATCCGACACTTTTACTTGCTTCCATTCATGCTGCCATGTCATGTTTAATTTTCAATTAATGGTACGCACTTTAACTGATCACCCCATGTCATGTCATGCATCATATGTTTCTTCATGATTGAGTATCACACGCTACAAATATCGTTGCTATTGAGGCTAGGCACCTGCTTTTGCGGGCACAACCCTATGCCAAAACCGAATACACTTCCTGGCCCGTGATCCAGAATCGAGCACAATGTTGTTGGGAATCCAATGCTCGATACACGTGGATGGGTAGGGTTAAGCGACCACTTAGCGTAGAAGTGTGCATGTACAGCCACTTCAGCTGTAAGGCGTAAACCCTGTGCACAAAGTGAATTGATAGTGTTTCATGTTTCTGTTACTTGTATTTGCATGCTTCATGTCATATTAAAATTGCTGCATCCTTAAAATGCCATATCACCTCATTATATTAGAACTGTTAGTTGTTTCAGTTCCTTATATCCTTGCACAGAAGTCCTCCGCCTTCTTGGGAGACTTTTGCTGACATGTGCCCTTTTCTCTTTGGGTGTCACGTGTCAGGTTTTGAGACAGATCAGGTAGCAGAGGACGAGCAGTTCGTGGACGCTGAGTTTGAGGTCCCTGCAGAGACTGAGTTCGAGGACACTGGTGACCAGTCCTAGACTCACTTGGAGTCTCTTTTAGTAGTTGTTTTCCAGTAGTTGCTGATTAGGTTTCGGTGCATAGAACCCATCTCTTTGTTTTGTTTGGCCATGCATTAGGCCTATTGTTCAGACTTTGTACTTGGTGACTCTTTCTGTGATGTTTGGGATATTTTGTTGGATGTCTGGTGGATGTTTTCTTATCTGCTCTTTTTATTATCATTGTTGTTGTTTCGTCACGGTGCAAGGACCTGCAAGTTGTATTTATTCAAATATGCTTATCGGACTGCAGCTTCTCAGCTCCAAGTCCGAGCGGACCTTCTCATGTCTCGCCTTCCATATTTGGGAAGCGGGGCATGACAGGTTTTGTTAGTGGCCCATGCAGGTCCTCTCTTCACATCTACGAAATATCGGAACAACAATGGTGATAACGACATCCAATTAAGTATTCGGAACATTCAAGTCATAACCGAGTCTAATCTGACCCCTTTCCTTGTCTTAGATGGCTGGGAGACGTATCACCCGATCTGGTGGTGGATCTGGAGCTAATGATGAAGCAGGACACGTCAAGGATGTTGATCGAGAACCCACCACGGCTGAGATGATGCGGATGATGCAGCAAATGATGCAGGTTCAGCAGGGCATGCTTCAGAATGCCCCTCGCTTCGAGCCCGGAGTGAAGCAGTTTCGGGAGCTAGGCCCGGCGTATTTCACTGGATCTGAGGGACCATTAGCTGCAGATGAATGGATGAATAACACAGAGGATAATCTGCTTCTCTCGAAGGTTAACTCGGCTGGATGGGTTGACTTGGTGAAGAAGCAACTGAAGGACAATGCTCGTAGCTGGTGGGAGTCTGAGGAGCAGATGCTGGTGAGGCCTATCCCCTGGGCCACTTTCAAGGCGAGGTTCAATGAGGAGTACTTCCCTCGAGCTGCCAAGACAAAGCTGATGCAGCAATTCATTAATCTAAAGCCGGGAAATCTGATGGTGGATCAGTACCACCAGGAGTTCATGAGACTGAGCCGCTTTGCGCCAAATCTAGTTCAGACCGCTGACGATCGAGCGCAGAGGTTCTTGCAGGGTTTATCTTTGGAGCTGCAGAGTCTGATGTCCTCTTCAGACTTAGATTCTTATCGGAAGTTGCTGGTAGCTGCCAAGAGACGGGTGCTGATTGCCAATAAGAAGAAGGGGCAGTTTTCAGGGACTGGGAAGAGGCCTATGGAGCAAACCAGAGCTGTAGTTAGGCCTGAGATGAAGCTTAATCAGTCTGTGCAGTTTAAGAGGCCAGTCGGGCCTAGTTAGAAGATGTGCCATTTTTGTGGCAAGGCTGGTCATGTGAAGGAGCAGTGCAGGAGATTTCTGGGCCAGTGCCTGATTTGTGGTGATGCTACGCATTCAGTGAAGGATTGTCGACATACAAATCAACTATGGAGAGCACCAGATGGAGTTTAGCAGCAGAGAGCTCCGGTAGCTGCTAGACGTGAAGCGCCTCTCATTCTCCAGAAGCAGGCTTTTCAGTAGGTCGTTCAGCCTAGGAGGCAAGCCTTCTCGATGACTGCAGTAGAGGCGAAGGCTGAGGATGAAGTTATCGCAGGTAACCCCCAGACTAGTTTTTACTTTTCATTAGTAGATCTTGCATGTTAAACTAGTTTTTGTTTGCTAGAATAGGTTTTGATTGCTAGTTTGCTTGTTAGGGGTTGTTCTTGTTTGTGCATTTCCCGCTCAAGTTCTCTTCGACTTCGGTGCATCCATGTGCATCTTATCTCGGAGTTTTATGGACAAGCATTCTCTGACGACTTCCCCTCTTTCCAAGAATTGGGATATCGCTACAGGGAATGGTGTGATCTCGGTGTCTCTTGGCTTTCGATCTTATCCCTTGGTGTCTGTGGACTCGAGCTTTACGCCGATTTTATCATCCACAACATTTCCAACTACGATGATGTTCATGGGATGGATTGGCTTAGTTTCTTCTTCGCTACGATCGACTGCCTACGGAAGAAGGTGGTATTCGAGATTCCTGGCTACCTGACCTTCGAGTTCAGTAGCGGAAGCAGTTCGCTTGGGCATGTCAGATTTCGGGCCAAGCCAGTGGTGGAGCTTGTGTCTATGTAGATGGAGGAGAGTAGACCAGCTGTGGTGAGAGATTTTGATGATGTCTTTCCAGAGGATATGTCCGGACTGCCGCCCGATCGAGCTCTTGAGTTCTCGATAGATCTTATTCCGGGAGCGCAGCCCATTTCGAAGGCACCGTACCGTATAGCTCCGGCATAGTTGGAGGAGCTACATAGACAGCTGGATGAGCTTTTTCAGAAGGGATATATCCACCCGAGTGTGTCTCCATGGGGAGTACTTGTTCTGTTGGTGAAAAAGAAGGATGGTTCACGTCGGATGTGCGTGGACTACAGAGAGCTGAATGTCGTCACCATCAAGAACAAGTATCCGTTGTCGCGTATAGATGACATTTTTGATCAGCTTGGAGGATCGAGGGTATTCTCTAAGTTGGATCTCAGGAGCGGGTACCACCAGCTGAAGGTGAAGAAGGAAGATGTGCCAAAGACAGCGTTCAGAACAAAGCATGGACACTACGAGTTCGTGGTTATGCCTTTCGGTGTGACCAACGCACCCGTGGTTTTCATGAACCTAATGAATCTGATATTTTATGACTACTTAGATAATTTTGTCGTTATCTTTATAGACGACATCTTGATCCAATCGAAGTCAGAGGAGGAGCATGCTGAGCACTTGAAGACAATTCTGGAAATTTTGAGGAAGCATCGGTTGTATGCAAAGTATTCCAAGTGCGAGTTCTGGCTGGATAGAGTTGCTTTCCTTGGACATGTAGTGTCAGGTAATGGTATAGCCATGGACCCGGAGAAGATCAAGGCTATCAGAGAGTGGCCGACTCTGCATACAGCGTCTGATATCAGGAGTTTTCTTGGGCTAGCAGGATATTATCTGTGTTTCATTAAGGACTTCTCCCGTATTGCCGAGCCGATGACTAGACTGACGAGGAAAGACATACCATTCATTTGGTCTGATGCTTGTGAGGAGGCCTTTTCTGTTCTGAAGGAGAGGTTGACGTCTGCACTTGTTTTAACTGTGCCTGATCGGAGTGGAGGTTTCAAGATCTTTTGTGATGCTTCTGGCAAAGGTCTCGGATGTGTTTTACATCAGCATGGACATGTGGTCGCGTATGCTTCTCGGTAACTTAAGGCTCATGAGAAGAACTACCCGACGCATGATCTGGAGTTGGCTGCAGTCGTATTTGCGCTCAAGATTTGGAGGCATTTCTTGTTGAGTGAGAAGGTGAAGATTTTCACCTATCACAAAAGCTTGAAATATATCTTTACACAGAAGGAGCTCAATGTGCGACAGCGTCAATGGCTGGAGCTCATGGCAGATTATGAGATCGACTTGCAGTATCACCCTGGCAAGGTGAATGTAGTTCCTGATGTGCTGAGCAGACTTCCAGCGGTTATGATGTTGACTTCGTAGTGGAGGTTGCAGCAGGATTTCTGTGAGTCTGGTATTGAGACTGTGCTTCCTGGAGAAGCTTCGTCGTTGATGTGTATGCAGATACAGTCAGCGATCGTGGATCGAATCAAGGCAGGTCAGGCCGGAGATCCGAAGTTGAGGAGAATCCATGAGCAGGTAGAAGCCGGTCTATGAACTGACTTTCTGATTCATGAGGATGGCTCGCTGAGGTATGGAGCCAGAGTTTGTGTGCCAGCAGGAGATATCATAGAGGAGTTGCTTGTTGAGACGCATAGTTCGCCGTATTCTGTGCATCCTGGTGGCACCAAGATGTACAAGGATCTTTGCCTGCATTACTGGTGGCATGGCATGAAGCGGAGTGTGGCACGGAGCATTGCCAAGTGTTTAATATGTCAGTTGGTCAAGGAGAAACATCAGCATACTGCAGGGTTGCAACAACCGCTTCCAATTCTGGAGTGGAAGTGGCAACACATCACTATGGATTTCATGACTGGACTACCTCGGAGTCCAAAGCAGAATGACACGATTTGGATAATCGTGGACCGGTTGACTAAATCTACGCACTTTATTCCCTTCTGAGTGGGACAGTCCATTGAGACGCTAGCAAGGAGATACATGGAGGTAAATTCTTTTACTCTTCGTTTTATTTCTTTCCCTAGTTTAGATAGTGACGTAACGTGATTTGTGCAGGAGATTGTGTGACTTCACAGAGTCCCTGTGAGCATCGTGTCGGACAGAGACACGAGATTCACATCTCAGTTTTGGCAGAGTCTGTAGAAGAGTCTGGGTACGAGTCTAAGTTTCAGTACTGCATACCACCCACAGACGGATGGCCAGTCTGAGAGGACGATTCATATCTTGGAGGACATGCTGAGTGCATGCAAGTTGGACTTCAAGGGATCTTGGGAGGATCATCTTCATCATGTGGAATTCGCCTATAATAACAGCTACCAGTCTAGTATTGGCATGGCGCCTTTTGCCGAGTTTTATGGAAAGAAATGTCGATCGCCACTGAGCTGGGATGACTTTGAAGATAGGGAGCTGTTAGGGCCAGAGATGATTATGGAAGCTGTGGATGTTGTGAGGAACATCAGGGAGAAGCTGAGGATCACTCAGGACCGTTTCAAGCATTGGGTAGATGCTAAACGGCGACCATTGGAGTTTCAGCCTGGAGACCACGTCTTTCTTAAGATCTCTCCAAATCGAGGAGTCATCCAATTCGGAAGGAGAGGCAAGCTGAGTCCAAGGTATATTAGACATTTTGACGGCCTGGAGAGAATTGGAGCCGTGGCATATCACTTGGCGCTGCCGCCATCACTGGAGGGAGTTCACGACGTGTTTCACGTATCTCAGTTACGTGATATGTCAGTGATCCATCTCACGCTGTGGATTTCTCGGAGATCACGGTTCGTCTGGTTACTGACCTATGATCAGTAACCAGTGGAGATTCTGGACAGACAGTAGAAGCAGTTGAGGAATAAGACCGTCGGCTTGGTCAGAGTGCAGTGGCGTCATGGCTCATCAGGGGAGTCCACCTGGGAGCGCGAGGATGATATGAGAGAGCATCTCCCGCACTTATTTCAGAGCAGTGGTTGATGTTGATTCCAAGGGCGGAATCATTTATAAGGTGGGTAGGATGTCACGGTCGTTTCTCGACTGTACGGTTTTCGTGTGCGTACTTCTATTCGTACGCGTATTTGTTTTTGCCTCTTTTTGTATCCAAACCCTATGGTGAGATTTTCCGTTGCGACCCTCTGGGGGAGCACTTATTTGTGGTATTATTTTAGAACGTCATTTCATGGGCCGTTCGCCCGTGAAATGGCTTTGTTTGCAGTAGCGTCGTAGTTTCGTTTTTGTCGTTTAGACCTTTCTATTTTTAGTTCATTTCTCTCGTCGTCACAGTCGCCCCAGTTTTTTCTCATTATATTAGGGCTCCGTTTGACCCCGTTTCATTTTTTCCTATTAAACTATAGTTGACCCTAAGTTTTTATGATTTACTCCCCTAATAATTATTTAATAATAATCCTAATCACTTTTGAACCTAGCCCCACTATTTCCCCTCTTGGCCGCACACACCCAGGTAATAGAGAGAGATGGATCTATTGGGTTTTTAAAAATAATAATAACATAAAAACAAATTTTAACCTAATTCTTAACCCTAACCCTAGCCACGTGACCAGCCCCTACCCTATTTAATAATTAGCCTAGGTCTTTTTTTCCTCACAGCATCAAACCCCCTCTCAACACAGCCGCCGCCCTTCCCCTCGCAACCCACATGCACGTGACGCTCTGCCCCATGCGTGGCCTCCATGCATAACCCCCTCTCGCGCATGTCTTCCCCCGCACATCCCTGCCTGCAGCGCATCCCGACGACCTCTCTCCGCCTGCAGCACATCCCGTCGCCTCCCTCCTCCGCGACGCGCCTGGAACCGCCCAGCTGCGCCTTTTCCACGTGCAGCGACCCGCGACAACCATGCCTCCCTCCACACACGGTGACGCTCAACCATCCCTAGCCGCTGTTCTCACGCGATGATCCCCTAGCCGCTGTCCTCGCGGCGATCACCCTGGTAGACGCGTTGGATCTCTTCCCTTCACCACGGTTAGTAACGTTGCTACAACTTTTCATTTCAGATTGCAACAGATTTTGGACAGCGATGTTGATCATGTTTTTGGACCCTAATAATCTGAGAATGGCATGCTAAATGTAGATCAGCTAGTGGACTTTATAGATAAACAGCGATAACTTAATTAAAATGATGTTAGCACACTAGGTCTATAGGGTGGATATCTTGTACACAACTTCTAGCTAATGTTAGCCTAGCTATGATGATATGTTGTATGTTTATTTGTATTGACAACTTAACGTAGTTAAAAGTGTTAGTAGTTTAACTTCAATAATAATATGACATCAGAGTAGCTCTCGCGTCGTATTGAGGTAAGATCTGCCGCGTAGGAATCACCACTTGCCTGTTAATCAACTAAAATTGGTAATTTCTGATGGTTGTGATTCACTAATCAAGATTAATAATTTGGAATGTATGCTGGACTGCGATCTGAACACATAGGTAGTTTGGACTCTGATTGATCATGACTTCAGCTTGGTCGTTCAGGCAAGTGATACTTGCCAGTAAATGTTTTAGGCCACGTTTTTAGGCCAATTTGTGTGTTAGCATAAAAGAGACTAGGCAGTGAAATGATGGCTGCCTAGATGACCCTTTTGATCTAGTTTGACAGTGAAACTAGATCCAACACCACTCTTGATCTAGCTTGACAACGAAGCTAGATCCGACATTTTTACTTGCTTCCATTCATGCTGCCATGTCATGTTTAATTTTCAATTAATGGTACGCACTTTAACTGATCATCCCATGTCATGGCATGCATCATATGTTTCTTCATGATTGAGTAGCACACGCTACAAATATCGTTGCTATTGAGGCTAGGCACCTGCTTTTGCAGGCACAACCATATGCCAAAACAAAATACACTTCCTGGCCCGCGATCCAGAATCGAGCACAATGTTGTTAGGAATCCAATGCTTGATACACGTGGAGGGGTAGGGTTAAGCGACCACTCAGCGTAGAAGTGTGCCTGTACAGCCACTTCAGCTGTAAGGCGTAAACCCTGTGCACAAAGTGAATTGATAGTGTTTCATGTTTCTGTTACTTGTATTTGCATGCTTCATGTCATATTAAAATTGCTGCATCCTTAAAATGTCATATCACCTCATTATATTAGAACTATTAGTTGTTTCGATTTATTATATCCTTGCACAAAAGTCCTCCGCCTTCTTGGGAGACTTTTGCTGACATGTGCCCTTTTCTCTTTGGGTGTCACATGTCAGATTTTGAGACAGAGCAAGTAGCAAAGGACGAGCAGTTCGTGGATGCTGAGTTTGAGGTCCCTGCAGAGACTGAGTTCGAGGACACTGGTGACCAGTCCTAGACTCACTTGGAGTCTCTTTTAGTAGTTGTTTTCCAGTAATTGTTGATTAGGTTTCGGTGTGTAGCACCCATCTCTTTGTTTTTTTTGGCCATGCTTTAGGCCTATTGTTCAGACTGTGTACTTGGTGACTCTTTCTGTGATGTTTGGGATATTTTGTTGGATGTCCGGTAGATGTTTTCTTATCTGCTCTTTTTTTATCATTGTTGTTGTTTCTTCGCGATTCAAGGACCTGCAATTTGTATTTATTCATAGACGCTTATCGGACTGCAGCTTCACAGCTCCAAGTCCGAGCGGACCTTCTCACGTCTCGCCTTCCATATTTGGGAAGCGGGGCATGACAAATTAGGGTTTAATTTGAACTCTAATACTTGACACAACCGTGTGCCAAATCGGCACAGTCGTGTTGTTTGAATTTTTGCCTCCATGTGATTTCACACTTTGTGACACGGCCATGTTACGTTGCGGCATAGCCATGTTGGCCATGTGTAGAGATTTTAGAAGTTGCTGTTTATTTTGACACGACCAATACGGCCGTGTTGCAGTCAGCTGGAACTATTCAAATTAACGGTTTATTTTTGACACGGCTGTGTTACTGTCTCGCATGACCGTGTTGCAGTCAGCTGGAACTATTCAAAGTTACTGATACACACAGCTGTGCGGCTGATACATACAGCCATGCTGACCCTGTTTTAGCACGTATCATTGCGGTTTGACCTTGGATTGACTTGAAACTCACTAAATAAACACATTAGACCCGTATGACTTATTTGACCTCATCAAAACAAAGTTAGTCTTCAGTTAGTAGGCTAACTTATGCCAACAATCTCTCCCTTTTGTATAATGGAAAATAATCATAGATAAATTGAGATTAAAATATAAGGAGCAAGTCATATAATGCATATGTTCATGTTCATAAAAGGCTCCCCCTTAAATTATGCATCTCAATGTCTATTTATCCCCTGAATTAAAGCATCGTATTTTTGATGTGCTAAATTTTTTGTACTCTTCTCCTTTTGCCATCCACTGAAAAGGTCACTAATATCATTGAAGTAGTAAATAATAAGACATGAATTATTGCGAGCATATCAAAGAAACACAAAAATTAACAATGAGAATCATATGAATGTGTTCTCCCCATGAGCTCAAGTTATGAACAACGTCATGATCAATGAAAGCATACGTCAATTACCTGAATTTAATAAGCAGAAATCATTATATAAAGTATGGGAACCATAGGGTGATTCTTAGAAACTTAGATTTCAAAAACATAAAATTGTCCTAAACATATAGTGAACATTCATCTCTTATGGAATAATTTTAAGCAAAGTATAGGAAGACACCCAACATAGGATACCATGGTGTTAAATTTCAGGTCCTTTGGAGTTCAAGTGCGCTAAGTGGTTACTTTATCTACCGTATGTCACACGCATTGCTCAACAAACCCTCGAAATCTGGTTACGAGCCACCGGTATTAAGAGAATATGGCATATATTGTGTATTATCTTGTTTTCTTTTCTTTTGCCAATTTTATTTTGCCTATTTGTTTACATTACTCGTTTTATTCTTTCTTGCTATGTTGGTGTCTTAGAATAATTTCGCATGAAGGCATCGACATATGTGACCCCTATTACTCAATTTGTCCAAAGAGAGTTATATGTACAATAAGTATAGAGACAATCAAGATTTCGATTTCATAAGAGTTTAAACACCCTCCATTTATTTCCATAAACTATATAAATCAATCAACTTGATAAAATCAAGCAATATGGCATGCTAACAAATTTCACTAGATTATTCATAATTCAAGCATGGGGAATGTGCATTTTTATGAGACAACATTGTTAGGATCATTTTTTAATGTTTCTAGGATGTCTATCTTAGTTCATATTAAATGCTCAATAATATTCAAGAATATTAGGGATGGTGATGCGTGCACATATAATATGTGAACTAGCCTATAATGACATAAAGTATAATCAATGTGTAGAGGCTTACAATGTTTAAGCATGTGTATGTTTATAGATAATCGTGTTAGTTCTCAATTAGTGACATAATCCCCAACTACCTTCGAATGAAGAAAAATTGATTTTGATTTAATTGTTTGATGAAGATGGCTGTTAGTTGTTTTTCGGCGTCAACATATTCTATAGAGATATCTTTCTTATCAATATGATCACGAAGAACGTGGTGACAAATATCGATATGCTTAGTCCTAGAGTGTAGGACGAGATTCTTAGATAGGTCTATGGCACTCTTGTTATCATACCAAATGGTTGTTGGTTGGAAAGTAAGACTGTAATCTTTGAGGCTTTGTCTCATCCATATAATTTGAGCACAACACCCAGCTGAAACTAATCGGCTTCGGTTATACTCAATCCTATGGAGTTTTGCTTCTTGGAGAACCAAAAGACTAGAGACATATCTAGTTGTTGGCAAGTGCCCGAAGTACTCTTACGATCGGTCCTACTTCCCGTAAAATCCATATCATAATATCCAACAAGCTCAAAATATGTGGGACAAGGGTACCATATTCCAAAATCTAAAGTTCCTTTAACATACCAAATAATTCATTTTACAAAAGAAAGATGTGACTCTTTTGGACATGATTGAAACCGGGCACATAAACACACACTAAATATTATATCGGGCCTACTAGATGTCAAATATAATAGGCTACCTATCATACCTCAGTACATGTGTTCATCCACCTTCTTTCCCTTTTCATCCTTGTTTACATTCACTGTTGTTGACATGGGAGTAAAGCATTTCCTTGCATTGGCAAGCCAGAATTTCTTGACCAATTCCCTTGCATATTTCTCGTGGTTGATGAAAATCACATCCTCACATTGTTTGATTTGCAATACAAGCATAAATATGAGTTCATCCATCAAGCGCATCTCAAATTTCCTAGACATACACTTGGCAAATTCCTCAAAAGAGAGTTGTTAGTAGCACCAAAAATAATATCATCAACATAAATTTGCACTAGTAGTAAATCTTTATTTTGATGTTTAACAAATGACGTTTTATCCGCCTTTCCTATGGAAAAATTATTTTCAAGAAAAAACTTAGTTAAATGATCATACCAAGCTCTAGGAGCTTGTTTGAGCCTATATAAAGCTCGTTTTAGCTTGAAAACATAATCTGGGTGGTTGGAGTCTTTAAACCTAGGAGGTTGCTTAACCTATACTTCCTCAAATAAAACTCCATTCAAGAAGGCACTTCTGACGTCCATTTGGAAGAGTTGGATTTCATGAAACTAGCGAATGCTAAAAGCATCCGAATTGCTTCCAATCTTGCGACAGGAGAAAATGTTTCATCAAAATCAATAACTTCATCTTGGTTGTATCCTTAGGCTAGTAATCTAGCTTTATTTTGAACAACATTGCCCAATTCGTCAAGTTTATTTCTATATACCCATTTTGAACCTAAGATTGTTTGGTGTTTGGGTTTGGGACAAGTTTCCAAACTTGATTCCTCTGAAATTATGACAATTTCTCATGCATTGCCCTAATCCAACAAGAATCTTCCAATGCACTATCTACATTCTTAGGTTCTAAAATGGATATAAAAGCAAAGTTAACCATCAAATTAAAGCTACTTCTAGTGCGTATACCTTCATCCATGTCTCCAAGGATTTGGTCATTAGGATGATCCTTCTTGAAGTCCTTAGGGAGATCTTGTGATGATGTAGTATCTTCCTCTTCCTTTCTTGGTGTGTCCTCATTGTTGTCCTCATCAAAATTGCAAGTGTTCATGTCCAATATTTGAAAGTTCACCTAAAATTTCAGGAGATTCTGCAACACTAGAATATTCATTAATAGCACATTTCTCATCAAATTTAACATGCCCTATTTCTTGGATAATAAGGATCCTTTTGTTGAATACTCTGTAATGTGGAGAGCACCTAACAAAAATACACATCGGATTTAGCATTAAATTTATCCAAGTTATTGCCTACTTTCAAAATATAATATTTGCATCCAAATGGTTTAAATCTGATAAGTTGGGGGTCAACTCTCTATAAAGCTCATAAGGTGTTTTCTTCAAAATGTGCCTAATAGACACACAATTTAAAATGTAGCAAGAAATATGTATGGCTTCAGCCCAGAAATATAATGGCAATTTGTAATCATGAATCATGGTCCTAGCAATTACTTGCAAAGTATGGGTATTCCTCTCAACCACGACATTTTGTTGGGGTGTCCTTAGGACGGAAAAATTGTGAAAATATCCTTTTAAATCACAAAAATTATCAAAGCTAGAATTTACAACTTCACCACCATGATCACTCCTAACTTTGTCAGTGGAAAAACATTTACCATTTTTAACCTTTTACAAACATTTTAAAATATCAAACCTTCCATGTTTGTGTGTTAGAAAATAAATCCAAGTGAAACATGAAAAATGACGAAGCAATTATGCATACTACCTAAACTAGCAACCTTAGTAGGACCAAATAAATCTAAATTTATTAGTTGCAATGGCTTAATAGTATAGCCAACATTTTAGGGTTGAAACTACTCTTATGTAGCTTGCCTAGTTGACATGCATCGCAAAGTTTGTCTTGATCAAACCTAATTTAAGGTAAACCTCTCGCAAGTTTCTTTTTAGCAAGCTTTGAGATTAGGTCCATGTCGGCATGGCCTAACCTTCGATGCAATATCAAACTAATCTCATTTGATGCAACTAAACATTTTAGTTTATTTGAATCGCAAAGTTTGATAATGTAGATGTTATCACAAGAGGTGCCTTTGAAACGAATATCATTCTCTTTTAAAATATGGACTTCATCATTTTTGAAATGCACCTTAAATCCTATAGAGCTTAGTTGACCCACACTTAATAAGTTATATACTAAACCATCTACAAGATCAACATTTTCACTAACAATTGAAGGACGCTTACCAATGTTACATTTCCCCAAGATTTTGCATTTCTTTCCATCACCAAGGGTTACTATCCCTCCATCTTTTCTTGATAGCATCGTGAAGAGGGATTCGTTGCCCGTCATGTGGTTCAAGCAACCGCTATCAAGGTACCATAAGCTATCATCCGGAGCTTGAAGATACAGCTACAAAAGAAGATGCGCCTTTTGGTAACCAAATCTTAGATCCACAATTGTTAGTACAATGCTTTGAAACCCATGTAAAATATTCAGTATTATATTTAGCAAAGCAAGCATACATAACATGACCTTTTTTATTACAATGAAAGCATGTAAGATTGCATGTAACGCATTAGAAAACATGTTTTCATCATGCTTGGTGTATTGAGGGCTTTCGTATCTAGCAAAATTTATTCCAATGTCTATTTAGGTTTCTTCTATGTTTGTTTCTTCTTATTTTGGTATCCTAGACCATGTTTGCTAGTATTTTCTTTAGCCCATCTATTATTTTATTGAAGCGTACTTGGCTACTAGTGAATTTCTTTATGGCAGAGCTAAGATTTTGATTTTCGTTCTCAAGTTCACTAATCATAGCTTCAAATCTTTTATCTTTTTCATTATTTTCCAATTCACTAGCTATGATTTCCCCTTTAATTAAACCAGATTTTTCTTTAACAAGTTCTTTTAGTTTTTCTTCATATCTATCTACTTTTTGATTTAAGAATTTTATGTCTGCTTCTTTAGAGCTAAGAGTGCTAATTTTATCTTTCATGTCCTTAGCTAGATTTGAGTTATCACGCTCTAACCTAGCCATTCTTTTATTAGCTGCTTCTAGTTCTAGAATCTTAGTGTCTAAGTGGTTTTCATCAAAACTGATAATGATTTCTCTTTGTTCCTTCCACTTAGTAAGAAGTTCATCTCTATCATTTATAACACTTCCTAGTTCTTTTTTAAGGTCACGCTCTAACCTAGCCATTCTTTTATTAGCTTCTTCTAGTTCTAGAATCTTAGTGTCTAAGTGGTTTTCATCAAAACTGATAATGATTTCTCTTTGTTCCTTCCACTTAGTAAGAAGTTCATCTCTATCATTTATAACACTTCCTAGTTCTTTTTTAAGGTGTCTCGCAATTTTCTTGGCCTAACATATCTAAGAGCCATTTCCTTAAAGAGTTCAACTAGGTATTCGTAAGCTTCTTCCATGTCAAAAAACATGTCTTCACTTATTTGAAAGTTTTCTTCATTAAAATTCAACTTGCTAGGCTTAGAATTTACCTTTGATGCACCTGCCATAAAGAAAGTTCCATTGTTGTTAGGAACATCGTCATCTGAGAGTTCTTCAGCATCACTCTCGTCCCATGTCGCCATCATTTCTCGTTTAGTCACCTTCTCTTTTCCTTTGCCCTTTAGCAAAGGACAATCCACCTTCAAGTGCCCTTGCTTGTTGTGCCTAGAACACCTTGGAGAAGAGCTTTCCTAATCATCTCCATCCTTCTTCTTACTTCTCCACATATTTCCTGTTCTTCTTTCGTTGTTTTGTAAAAAGATAGAGAATCCTTTGACTACAAGAGCAATCCTGTCATCTTCAATTTCATCTATGTCAAGCCACTTGATTGCCTTGAAAGAAAGGTTCTTTTTGCTCTTTTTCACCTTTGAAGTCTTCTCCTCCTTTTTTGGTGCTTCATCGATCAACATCTTCATTTGTACTTTCTATGACATCAATGTTCACATGAGTTGTTCGTGATTGATGCTAGATCATGCGCTTCCTCTATTGTCATTCTCTTTTGTATCCAGTCACCAGAAAGTTACAAGACTTTTCCCACCAAGTCTTCCTCCGGAATTTTCTTTCCAAGCGCTTTGAGAGGATTCAAGATATCTGCAAAGCGAGAGAACATAGAGTTAATATTTTCAGCAGGAAGCATAGAAAAGTTCTCATACTTTTGTAACAACATACGAATACGAGTCTTTTAACTTAAGATGTCCCTTCATGGGTAAGTTCTAATATAGTCCAAATCTCTTTTACTGTGGCACAAGAACAAATACGATTGTATTCAACTTTATTAAGGCCACACTATAAGATGATCATGGCCATAACATTTAAGTTTTCTAATCGTTCATTTTCCTTGTATTACTCTGGCATAGGTTTGTCGACTAGATTGAAGCCTTCATTCATAATTTTCAACAATGCCATATCAATGCCATGGATGTGGATGGATATCCTTTGTTTCCAATAACTGTAATCGGTGCCATCAAATAAAAGTGATCGTAAATACGAATGGCCTTCTTTTTTTGTTATTAGGGTCTATGGAATATGAATAGGAAATTTGTGCCATGAGGATCGAAATTTCACTAGACTTAGAGTCCAAAGAAATCTCGCTCTGATACCAATTGAAAAACACGCCTTAAAAATATACTCACAAAATAACCAATCCAAATCACAGAGTATGACAATAAATGCTTTTTAATAGAGTGGCACCCTGCCTAGGCTCCCTGCCTCTACTCTGACCCCAAACCCTTAAGGCTTTCACCCTCTTTTATAACCAAAAAGAGAAAAACAAACCGATCACAATTCTGGATAGTGATCACATCGTACAAGCTATTGTTTTCACAGTTAAATCACAAAGATAGCTTCTGGATGAAGCTATTCATAAATATAATCTAATACCAAAATAGATACAGAAATAAGTCATCGTGGTATAGATCGTCCCTCAGTGAATTTGTATGCACAAATTGTGCATGATTCTGACATGTGTAAAGAAAGATATCGTACTTTCAAATTAATATCTGCAAATCTCCTTCTTCTTCTTCTTTATGCACTTGAAGCTTTGATGAATGGAGGATTTAGGCTGGCTAGCAAGGATGGAAAATCGTTGGAACTTTTTGCTAGATGCTTCTAATATTTTCTCCAAGAGATGGCTCTCTCTTTTATCAGGGATGCTGAGTTTTCTTCAAGTTAGAACTATTGATCTTTAAATCTTCATTCAAATCTTCAGTCCAATCTTTATGAATTTGATAGATCTCTTTTATTTGGAAACTCCTCTTTAAATTGGTCTTCCGAAAAATTAGAAACTCCTTCAAATTGATTTAAGTTAAACCTGGATGTTTGATTGGTCAAATTAGTGTTTAAGTTGAACTCTGATACTCGGCACGGTCGTGTGCCAAATCGACACGGCCATGTTGTTTGAATTCTGGCCTCCATGTAATTTTGCACTTTGCAACATGGTCATGTTATGTTGTGGCACGGCCATGTTGTCCATGTGCAGAGATTTCAGACGTTACTATTTATTTTTTGACACGGCCTTGTCATAGTCTGCACTGCTGTGTTGCAGTCAGCTGGAACTCTTCAAAGTTACTATTTATTTTGACACTGCCATTTTACAGTCTCGCACAACTGTGTTGGTTTGGCCTTTCATACATACTTCTGATTCTGATACGCATGGTTGTGCGGCCGATACACAAGGCCTTGCTAACCCTGTTTTAGCGCATATAAATGTCGTTTCACCTCGAATTTACCTGAAACTCACTAGATAGACACATTAGACCCATATGAATTGGTTGACATCATCAAAACAAAGTTTAGGGTTTAGTTAGTAAGCTAACTTCGGACAACAGTTGTCAGTTAAACATATTTAAAATAGATGCATTACATTTAAATTTATAGCGTATTCCTCCTTTTGTCAAAAGACCTTGATACTTTAGGAGTAGTAGGAACATCATATGGTTCTTGACGGAAAGACCAATAATCAAAATTTTGTGCCTAGATAAATATCTCCATTCTTCTTTTCCAAAGCTGAAAGTTTTTCATCGATGGAAGGATGATTGTTTACACTTTGGCCACTTCTAAACATACTCATTGATGCCATCTATGAATGACACGCCCCGTTCTCCAAAATACCCAGGAAATACGAAGCTTTATAAGGTATTTGTATAGAATGGAAGGTGACAAGGCTGTGGCAGTATTTAGACCCAAGGATTTGACCCCTTGACTCTAAATACTGCCCACCATAAATGGAATATAATAAGTTAATCTCACATGCCACTACGAATGCTGGGACAATACGAATGACAGAGGAAATAAATAATGTTCTTGTTTTAATACAAAGAAAGATCACAAGTCACAAAAATGTTTACATATAAATTTATAAGTGACCGTTACAAAGGTACATATGACAGTTACATGAAAGATACATGTGAAAAATCAGAAAAACTGAATACCTCATAAATTCAAATAAAAATAAAAGTGACCATAACCCAAATATAAAACTCACTCCCTATAAAAGAGGAAGAAATACTCTAATCTTGTGCAGCTTCCTGAGAAATATATTCTGGAGTCTCTGGCTCTAGACCTGGGGAAAAGGGAGCAGACACGTTAAAGCATGACCAAAACATAGTTCGAGATATGAATAGTAAGGACACATCCACATGCATGTTACTGGCATTAAAATACTAGTTTGAGATATCAGGCCACACATGATATTAATGTCAATGAATTTAATTGTATAATTTAAAAGGACACATCCAGAGGCATGTTACTGTCATTAAAATAAACACTGTAGGAATAATAATAATGAATGCATGGTACTGAGCATAACAAGAAATACTGCCAGGAATAATAAGAAAATGCATGACAAACAATAATTATAATATTATAGATGAACAATTCGAGAATTTCAGTTATGATTATAATTGGGAAACTCGAGTAAAACGTATAACATAAAGCATGGGACTTCACCCAAGGCGGGTGAAAAATGGTATCCCGCCAGTGGAACACGAGCACTGATCAGTTTTAACAGGGCCGCTCATAACTCCCCTTGTCGGGAGTGAGAATGTGGTGTTATTTCAATTACCTATGGTGCATCATGAGTACACCATGTGGCTCTCCAAATCTGCCCAACTCCCTCTGTCGAGAGTGCGAGTGAGATACATATCTAGTCCAGTCCTCAATCATGCCTTTTACACGTGTTTCCACCAAACCCAATGTCTGGAATCTCACCTACCTCATGGTAGACAGAATCTTCCAGGTTGTTATTACTCTCAACTCCTCACTCGTAACATGTTACAATGTCCAACATTCTAAACCTTTACACGTCTCATTTACTGCATTGCATAGATTCAAGAGGTGGCCCCAAGGACTCAAGAGGTGACTCACATGGATTCAAAAGGTGGTCCCAGCATTTCTGTGGCACTTTTGTCCACGTATCACGTAGGTACATGTGGCACTTTGGTCTATGTGGTACTTAGTTCCGTTGATTACCATCCTTACATTAATGTTGTGATTAGGCTACCATTATCATAACCAAACATAACAACGTAATTCAAGCATAGTTACGCATGGATATAAACTAACATACTACCGTACTACCGTACTAACATAGAATGACATTAGCATATTGCATGAGAATTAACACATTCATACTAGCATATGAACATGAATATTAACTCCATCATATGCAGAATATAGTATTAAATGAAATGAAGCTAGTATGGCCTATGTAACATAACATGGAGTATACCAACAACTAGCCTGTGCACATAAAGTATTATAGGCATAGCATGAATTTCCACCATACATAACAACATGAGATATGGTATGACTTGAATAAAATCGAGCAAAAACATATCGATAGCATAAGCATGCTAATTTAGCCTACACTTGAGCATAATTGATTCATGCATGAATATTTGGACTAGGGCATGAGAGCATGCAAATTATTGCAATATGGACATTATGTAATTGTTATACATTTACATGTTAGATAACGAAGCTAACATATGTGACATACTACTAATTTTCACCATGCTACAAATTTAACATAATTTTACATGTTACAAATCTAACCATGTTACAAATTCATTCACCATATGGCATTGGCATGCTAGCATACTAATCTTAATTTAGGAACATGAGCTTAAACATATGAATAGCATGAACATTAGTACTAGAGTTAGCATGAACATTAGTACTACAAATTTAACCATATCACAAATCTAACTTTAACATACTACAAATTTTATTTGGATAATTATAACATGAGAATTTAATATTTGCAAGAAATATAACTAAAAACATACATCCAAATTCCATAGATTGACGTATCAAAATGGAATTCTTCTTCCTACACCAGTCTAAAACTAACACCCTAACTAGAGTTATTAGAACCCTACCTTGTAAAACTCCTCCTTCTTCAAGCTCTGGCTTTTCCTCCTTCCAAGCTCTACTTCTTCTTCTCCAAACTCCTTCTAATTTTTCTTCATTTGCTTGGTGTTACCTTACATGAAAGGGGGAGAGAGTATAAAGAGATGAAGAGAGAGTATTAGCTAGCCTTTTTCCTTCTCCTTCCTTCCTTCTCCTTCCTTCTCTTTTATAGTCTCTCTTAAGGATGAGGTTAAAGGAAATGGTGACAAGTGTGCGATGACTTATTCCTAAGAGTGATTAGTCATGGGCTATGTATCATGCTAGAAATGCTTAAGGATGAGGTTAAAGGAGAAGGTGTCATGTGTTGAGGTTATGTGTCATCCTTAGAAAATTAGGTTTAAAAATAAGTAAATGATTTAAGAAAAAATTGACACATGGATGATGAGGTGGCATACTAAGAAAAGTTGGAATTTCTTTTTTAGAAAAATATAAATACAAGTATTTAATCATGTAGTCATTATGTAGTATACAAATCATAATAAATAGTATGCTAATTTAGAATGTAGTTAAAACGTGAAAACAAATTTAGTATTATTATAATCTTTTAAAAATTATGGAAAAAAATCCTCAAATCCATAAAAATATGTGTGTATCAAATACAATCAAAAATACATAGCACAAAAATAGTATATACATGGAGTTACATACACCCATATTTTCCCTATTTATTGTGTACCATCTTCGCTCTTTTTGTTATTTTTATCACCTTTTTCCACTTTTACATTTTTGGGTTGTCTCTCTTACGTATCAAGCAATTCGAGCCCAAAACCATGCAGTTTGGTGAAGAAATGATCAAAGGTGTCACGCCCCGTTCCCCAGAATACCTGGCATTTAAATTTTTTTCCAAGTATCCTGAAGAGTGACGGTGATGAGAGAGTGTGTCACGCCCCGCTTCCCAAAAATGTGGAGGCGAGACGTGAGAAGGTCCGCACAAACTTGAAGCCGTGAAGCTCCAAGTCTGATAAGCGTATAAAGACACTTATTATGGCAAGTCCTTGCAAATGCGATACGAAACAAAGATAACAATAAGAAAATGAGACAATAAGCAATTTATTGAATCCCTGAATATCCATAAATAAATTACAATATCACAGAAAAGCCACCAGGCTAAAGGAAAAAGAGTCTAAGGCCCAACATGGCCAACAAAGAATAACATACATACAAGGGTGCCACGCACCGACAACTAACATGAATCTTAAAACATAAAGGGAAACTCAACAAGTCACCGGTGTCCACAAGACTCCTCCTGAGCAAACACAACGCCCTCTGCAACAAGCTCTGACTCGGCAACTAACATGCGACACCCAAAGAGAAAGGGGCACATGTCAGCAAGTCTGGAAGACTTGAGCAAGGAAACTGAAAGTAACTAGCAACCTAGCAGTTATAGTATTAAGCAATGACATGGCAGTTAAGTATGATGCAACAGTTTAAAGGAGACAAGCATGCACAATGTAGCAAAAGCTACCAAATCACTAATCACTTATCATTTATCACTTATCACTATTAATCACTTAAACACTAGAGATTTCGCCTGCAGGCTGGAGTGGCGGATCAGGCCATCTCGTGCTCTGGTGACGCATATCTCTTACTCACTTACACTCTAGAGATTTCGCCTGCAGGCTGGAGTGGCGGATCAGGCCATCTCGTGCTCTGGTGACGCATATCTCTTACCCCACCCCTACGTGTATCGAGCATTTGCTCGCTTCTGGATCACGGGCCAGGAAGTGTAATTGGCATAGGGGTGCACCTAGCCGGTATCCGAGCGTTGGGGTTTCCAACTACAGGGCTCGCTTCTGGAACACGAGCCAGGAATATAATATTGTAGCGTGTGCTACACAATCACAATAGTTAATCACTATGCAATGACATGAACAAATGATTGCGTACCGTTAATTGAATTTAAACGTGACAGGCAAAATGCAATGATATGAACATATTCGCGTACCGTTAATTTGAATTAAACATGGCAGTTAAGTATGCGTGAACAACAAATTAAATGGGTTGGATTCTAGCTTCGTTGTCAAGCTAGATCATTTGAGGTGACGGATCTAGTTTCGTTGTCAAACTAGATCGAGTAGGCGTCTAGGCGGCTATCATTTCACCGTCTAGTCTCTTTTACGCTAAAGCAGAGTAATGGCCTAAAACATGGCCTAAATCCTAAGTGGCAAGTTTCACTTGCCTAGCACCGGGGATGACGACCACTTCGTCACACGGATGCTAATCTACGGGGAAATCGCTGTTTTTGGGGGACCAATCAACATACAACAAGAAATTATATTAGGGTTTCATAAAAATATAAATAGGTTAAGAAAACAACGGGGAACCGATTTCTTACCAAGAGGAGACGGAAGAAACACTCCGGGGAACCTTAGGATCAGATCTGGAAGCAAATGGAGAAGTTTGGGGAAACTAGGGTTTTGGGGATTTTGGGGATTTTGATGGGTTTTGGTGAGATTTTGGGGAAGATGAGAGGTAGATGGAGTGGATGGATGGATTGGATGATGGATTTAGGGCTTGGAATGAAGGATTGGAGCTTGGAGGGAGATGGGGGCTCAAAGGGGAAGTTTCTAGGGTTTGGATCGTGTTGGAGGAAGAAGAAACGTTTGGGAGGGGTATTTATAGGTTGGGCTGGCGGTTGCCCAGAAATTAGGGTTTCAACACAGACTAGTCGGTCAAAGAACAACCACTGACCGACTAGTTTGGCAACTAGTCGGTCGGTCGACCAACGTAGACCGACTAAGTGCAAACAGTAACTCCTGAACGAAAATAGGATTTAGAGTTAGTCGGTCCATGAACAAATACTGACCGACTAGTTTAGCATCTAGTCGGTCGATGAACGTTCTTACACCGACTAAGAGTAAACAGTAACTCCTGAGAAATTTATAAAGCTAACTAGTCGGTCCAAGAAGGATTGACGACCGACTGGATCGACATCTAGTCGGTCGGTGCCCCTTCTTATACCGGCTAATGAGCACCAAAAGTTCCGATACGGAGCGCGGGGCCCCGGGATCGATTCCTAAGACTCCTAGGCTTGATCTAATAGTAAGATACGACCGTTATGAAGCCCGTCACGAATGACATACTTCGAAATCGACGATCCTAAGGAAGGAACGAGAAAATACGACGAATCGATTGAAAATGAAAGCTATGGCGACGAAACCACACATCCAAGGAGAAAATCCACCAAGCATATATTATAATATAAATAATCCAATTACACGAAAACCAGTCGTTACAGAGAGGAAAAGACAGAGGAAGAAGAACTGAGTAGGCAGGCCACTGCGCACATGCTGGGATAGTACAGGTGAAGCTCCACTATAATATCATACAATTCATAAATAACAAAGAACAACAACAACATATCACATATTTATAACAAATTCCATTTATATACATCATCCAGGTACACCACTACATATACACCGTCATTCTCCACGTCCCAAGACAACCATACCAACCACAACTATAGCTCACACCGAGTGCTACCCCTGAAACCCAACTCCAAATCACCTCCAACCATGCTGCCACTGCTACCTGAAAAATAGGGAGGAGCACGTCAATGCGTGCCCCGGTAGGAATCCACTTGGATTTGGACATCGCTTTAGGGTTTTCAATCCACAAGGCAAGGCAAAAGAACAAGACATGCAATACTACATATATATAGCGAAGAGTGAATAGCTAAATAAGAGGATCATACCTGCGGTCTAATATCGAGTTTCTGCAAGAAAGAGTTAGCACAAGTAATAATAACAAATAATCATACAACCACAACTAAAGAGAGAAACACAAATATCAGGATATAACACGGTGTCACCAGTGAAGCAAGGGGAAAGGGAAGTGCTGCCAGCGGAAGAAGAATATGCAAAGTGCTCATTGAATTGATTAATTGAATTAATTGGAACTTGGGTAAACTGTGTGATACCCGGACCTGGACTTCACCCCAAATGTGGGGTGAATATAGCACACGACGTAGTGGACACGGGCACTGTACACCGGGCCTCTCACCTCCCCCGTCCCTGGCAGGAGTGAGGCTATCCACATATAACCCAACCTCCGTATGACCCCTCCACTCCCGGTAAAGGCGATTTGGTGTAAGTATCCCCTCCACTCCCGGTAAAGGCGAGTGGGTGTAAACTCCACACATCACATAATCATCTCCCAACTTCACAGTCCAAGCCTCATATCCACAATTTACTCAAATCCCCCAAACCCGGGTTCTGCTAACTCACCCTCATTAGAGAGGACTGAGATATATCTAATTTTATAAGTTAACACCATAAGTGACACGTTAGGGGTCTCAATGGCATGGATGTGCACATGTCACGTCAGCTGTCCATCATTAAACATAGGGTCATGTACTCACGTGACATGCCCTCTATCACCACACATCATCCACTCACAAACACAATGTTCCCATGCCATTCAAGCCTCTAATTTCACCAATCATCACCGTGGTTCAAGGCCAACACTAACATGTGCACGTTACTCAAATTTTTAGATATAGCCTTCGTTGAGGCATTTCATCGAACACCTGGCGGGCGTCATTCATAACAAAACAACACACTATAATTTACATGTGCCAAGGGCATGAACATTCATTCCACCACATGACCATAATAAGCAAGAATAATGATGGCCAATTATCCACAATTAATGAATAAGAACACTACTTAATGAATTCAGCTTGCTGAAATTGTAGAATAGTCATATTGAGGGTGGTTTTTGAGGCAATTGCAGTAGGAATTTGAAAAACTTAAACTACAAATTTGTAGATATGGATGTTTTGGACATACAGACAAAATTTCAGACAAAAATATTAAGTATGTGATTTATGGTGAATTATTTGGTGAAGTGTGTCAAGTCTGTTTTTTAGACAGATTTCAGGGTCTGTATTGAAAGCCAATTTTGGGCATGTTGGAGGCCGAAATTCGACATATAAGCACTCTGATGAATATTTAGAAAAACTTGTTAAATTTCCAACAAGACCAAGATCATAAAATTCCATGATGTGTGCAGCTATTTAGGACAATTCTACTAAACTGTGTCAACACTGAAAATCAAACAGACATGCTGTAAAGATAGATTTATTTCTCCTAATTTCTGAATTGAACATATATCAAAATTTATATGATTTTGGGGTAGAACTTCAAGGTCTACAAGCTCATATTTGTTTCGAACCTAATTCGAGCTTTAGTGATCAGAATTAAAGAAACAACATACATCAAAATTTCAGAATTTCAAAGAGATAGTTTTGCTTGAAATTTTCAAGGGGTTTTGCATGAAATTGAATTAGGCGCATGAATTTGATTACTCATAATCCAAATTGAGTAAACATGATATACATACAAGAAAAAAGAAAACCATAAATTAATGTCCAAATCCAAATGAATTTCCTACCTCAAAAGCTCTTTCTTACTTCTCTCCTTTTCTTCTTTTCTTTTCTTCTTCCTCTTCTTCTTCTTCTTCTTATTTTTGTGTGGAGAATTTCGGCTATGGTGATGGGGAGGCCGGCCAACATAGAGGGGAGAGGGGAGAAATGAGAAAGGGAAGGAAAGAATGAGAGAAAGAGAGAGAATTCAAGGGTTTTCTCTCTTTTTCCTATCTTTTCTTATTCTGTTCTTATCCTCCAAGAAAGGAATATTCCAAGGGAATATTCCATGTGGAAATGACCAAAAAAACCCCTCCCTATTCTAGGTATTTACAAGGTTTCCATTACTTTATGCACACACCACTTTAGGATGTACGCACAGCAGTTTTAGTCAAAAGACCGTTTTGCCCCTGACCTTTCTAAAAATTTACGGGGGTTGCCATTGACCTCTAAACCCTTTCACACTTGCATGGCTCTTCCTACACACATCCATGCACATCCATGCGAGCATACATGCTTCACACACACGTCTAACACACTCCTGTCGTTTTACTTCCATGACGCCATTTGCACTTTTCCCGCATTCACATTCACATTCTCTTCTCTTAGCCACGTATTACGGCCCAATCTCCTATTTACTACATCACATACATCGATATCTACGCTTATTTCATGCCCACGTATGCATCATGTGTGAATATACCACGCGTATACAGTAAAATACACGTATAGGTCAAAACAAGGCATTACAAAAGGAGGGAAGACGACGGAGAGGAAGGAGATTTGATGAAGCTTGGAGGCTAGAGGAGGAGAAGAAAGGACATCACGACCGTGTTGGTGCACACACGGCCGTGCCAATGTATCAACTGGAGAAAGATGAGAAGCAGTTCAGCGACACAGTCGTGCCCAAATTCAAAACACTTAGACATTGTGACAGCCTGCAGACATGGCTATGCCACATGGTCATGCGTCTGGAGCTGCTGGAG
The DNA here is from genome assembly GCA_030789695.1 of Scilla litardierei. Classification (NCBI taxonomy): domain Eukaryota; kingdom Viridiplantae; phylum Streptophyta; class Magnoliopsida; order Asparagales; family Asparagaceae; genus Scilla; species Scilla litardierei. Next base: position 191,144 of record JAULAV010001159.1, read on the forward strand.
CTGTTGAAGCCAGCGGTGATCGACTGACATAACCGTGCTGATGGTCAGGCACGACCGTGTGCAATGACGGTGGCCGCTCTTAACCTATGTCATTAGGGGCAGAACGGCCATGCCACTTTTGGCACGACCGTGCGCCCATTAATCTATATAAGGAAATGTGTATGATGAACTAGACTATACTTTTTTGTGCTTTTTATGATTTATTCTTGCTTTACTCGCTTTAGCATTTTTGAGGGGTGACTTCAGAGCTAGCTGTTTTTCTTCCACCTTTATGTTTCTAAAAGCTTTGTAAGAATCTTAATCCTTCTTCGAATTGGTTATTCTAGCTTTTGTTATTCTTTTTTTTTAATCGATACTACTGTTGTTTTTAGCCCATTCCTTCATTAATCCATTATGAATGCCCCCATGATATTTTCATTTATTAATCTTGCAATTGTGAGTAGTCCCTTTGACTAGGTCTATGTAAAACCCTATTGTAGGATTTGTGTTTGACGGATCGTCCTAAATATCGATTCAAAAAAGATTATAGGCTAGGATTGGGTTTAGATAAGATTTTGATTCAACTCATCTTATTATTGAGCTAAATAATCCTATTCACCGATGAACCATTGGGGTTTTGGTTTGATGCCTTTAATAGAGGGTTGACTATCAATGCTAGGCGCCGACGAACCATCGAAGCTCCGATAAGGGTCCAACCCATTCTCTGAGTCCTAACTCAGGTTTAGACGTCGAGAGGACGAGGATTGAGACTCTGCAAATCATCTATGCCCATAGCCCATTGGATCAAGAAGTTAGATCTATCTAGCACATAATCTACAGTACCGATGATACGCTAGCCCTAGCATTCCCTCATATTGATATTTCTTTAGTTTGACCACTATCTCGCTCTTGAGACACCTATCACATAGCTATATAAAACCCGGCATGGATCCCTGATTGAGCCATCGCCTCTGTGAGTTCGACACCCACTTGCTACAATACCGTACGCTTGAGGATCATAATTTTAACTTCCCACACACACGAACACTTGGCATCAACATGACACCATTCAGGGAGATTTCTTAAACCCCACACACTCCTTTTCTTAATCTCAAACTTTACTTCATTATTCTTTAGGTTAAGATATTTTTCAGACAATGTATCTCCCGTAGGACATAGGTATATATAAACTGGAGGTATGCATGGTTGTGTTAGCACCTGATCATTTTGAAAATGAGAAGAGCAAGGATTTGGTTGTACCTTATTTTGAGAGTAGTAAAACTTCTCCATGGAGTATTTATCAACCTATTCAAATATTTCCTATAATTTTTTATGATTATCTTTGGACAAAGTTTATTTTTGGTAATAAATTTTCACATTGGATCGACACAGTTTGTCTCTCACTGGTTATAGGCAGATACCTTCAAGAGATGTTGTGAGATGTGTTGCTGGAATCCAATGATTTTTGTGGAGTGAAGCAGCTGGTTGAGCCATAAAAGCAGCAAATGGAACAAATTCCTGCATCGTTAAAGATATGGGATCCACCTTTTTGACCAGGTGCATGTATCTAATACTGTAGAATTTCTTATGCTTTCTAGAATAGTGTTTGAGTAAACTCATCCTCCTCTCGGCAGTGAGGGGAGCTTATTAGGATTGAAAAAACATACAAAAAATCAATAAAAAAATCTCTCATCTTTCATTCAGTTCACAAACGACATCATTTTGACTCAAGAACCCTCGACATGCCATTTTGCCCACCCTTGCTTCGGTCTCAACAATATTTTTCTTGTCCCACCCACTAGACATGAGCTCATACTATTAACATATTTATTTCATTTGGGGCAGTGATTCATTCTAGCTTGGGGGAGGTGCTCTCATGCATCTCATCATCTTTCATGCATTTATTTGAACATTATTTCATCATTCTCCACCCATCACCCCCACATGTTTATCCCCCTATTTTCTATTCTTTTCGCATTGGGGACAATGCTTAATTCAAGCATGATAGAGGTGCATATCCAAGCATTTGCATCTCATGCATACCATTTTAGTCATATTTTTCTTATTTTTCACCTCTTTATAAAATTTTTTACACATGCATTATTCTTTTTCATTTTTGCCAACATCTCATACCTAATTCTTTAGTTCCATGAGCAACACATTTAATATGCATTATGCTTGTGTGAACCCTTTGGATTATCAATCGGTTGGTCGGATTCCTGATATAGTCTAGGATACAACTTAGATTGTGTTTTTCCTTTAGAATTCATGTTAATATGCCCCTAATGGATGTGTTTCTAGTTTTCTAAGATATACATTCTCAAAACAGCCTAGGTTATATTTGACTTGTGAATCCTGATGTGTTCCTGGATGTAATCAGAAAACTATGTATTTTACCACAAGCACATGGTTAAGTGGTGAGCGGGTATCGAATCACAGGGAGGCGGTTGATATTATCTCAGTTGTTCAGATGTAACAGAGATTGTGAATAATGGTGTATTATCTCAGTTGTTCAGTTGTACACATGCATTATTCTTTTTCATTTTTGCCAACATCTCATACCTAATTCTTTAGTTCCATGAGTAACACATTTAATATGCATTATGCTTGTGTGACCCCTTTGGATTATCAATCGGTTGGTCGGATTCCAGATATAGTCTAGGATACAACTTAGATTGTGTTTTTCCTTTAGAATTTATGTTAATATGCCCCTAATGGATGTGTTTATAGTTTTCTAAGATATACATTCTCGAAACAGCCTAGGTTATATTTGACTTGTGAATCCTGATGTGTTCCTGGATGTAATCAGAAACTATGTATTTTACCACAAGCGCACGGTTAAGTGGTGAGCGGGTATCGAATCACAGGGAGGCGGTTGATATTATCTCATTTATTCAGATGTAACGGAGATTATGAATAATGGTGTATTAAGTGTGTCACGAATGTGTAATAGTGTCGGTTGTAATTCAATTAATAAAGAAGTCTAGGACTAGGGAATCCCCACTATAGATTTTCGAGTTTCAATGTGAATAAGAACGCCTAATTACTAACTTTTAGTTTAGGGTGAAATTATCTCAACTATGTTGTGAACCGGTGCACATTCTTGTGCTACACAAGTCTAAAATAACTCAAGCTAGAGCATCACACTCGTGAAAGGCTAGTTGAATTGTTAGTATTAAGATCGAAAATATAATTGAATTCTCATTCAAGTCTACTATCGTGTGATATGAGTTCGAATTTAGATTATGATGGTTCGTATTCATCTTATCGTCGTACAGATGAATATAATTATAGAAATATAATAAAGATGCTAGCTTTGGTCACTCTCGTGTACCAAATCTAGGCTATCCAAATTATAGATCTAAATCAAATATCTTGGGCCATATAGATCAAGATCCTCTCTCGAGCTCTCAAGACCTAAGTAGAAATCCCTAGCTATTTGTAGTTAATCAACCATAATCTAACCCTAAAACAAGTTCAGCAACAAGGGTTTCAATTAATTTCATATATCAAACCCTAGATCTATAGAGTTCATCCATTTGCCCTAGAGCAAAGAGACTACTCACCAATAAACATTGTCATGGCAATAAGATTCATGGAAATAATAAGATTCATCATTGCAAAGAGATTTAAACAAGAAATATTCAATAAAGCAATTAGAACAAGAGTTTAGACAAACCAATATTCTCAAAGTCTTCAAAATCACAAGAGAAAATTAAGAACTAGGGCTTCTCCAAGAAATAGCCTCCAAAGCAAAAGCAAAAAGAAATAAACTTTGTGTCGCTTGCGATGACTGCCTTATTTCTTAGTTATACAAGTCTAAAAACCCAAGAAAAAGTCAACTCAAATACCAAAAACCCGAGTTACAACTAAATTCCAAAATCTGGCCGCAATCTTACTCGGTTGAGTGAGATTGTCTACTTGGTCGAGTCAAATTTCCTGCATCAGCTCCAAATATCATTGTTATGTTCTTCTTTTCACTCGGTCGAGTAGCCAATTCACTCGATCGAGTGAAAGTGATACTTGATCGAGTCAGTTGCTCTAGCAGAGGGTGGGATTGGCCGACTGTCGCACTTGATCGAGTGAGTTTGCTCACTTGGTCGAGTGACTTTGACATATTTTTGGCTGCTTGGTCGAGGCGGGTATCAGGTTCACTTGATCGAGTGGATTACTCCACTCGGTCGAGTGAGCTAATGAATGAACTTAGCCTTGTTTTTCTTCTTCTTCTTCATTTCTTTCTTCTTCTTCATTTCTTTCTTCTTCTCCTCTTTTCTTCTTGCTTTTTCTTCTTTTCTAGCACCATAAGCTCCTTAGTATCATAGCCACTGATGCCCCGACATGCGTACATATGCTCATAGCTCTAATTTGCTCCCGAGTGCTCCATATTTCCTGAAAATCCAATAAAACATAGAAATGGCGAAATTCATCCAGAAATCATTGTTTAAGCTTCAAACATGCAATATGGGCAATCAATATGACATGGAAATATGCAAAAATTAAGTTTAAAATATGAGCATATCAAAATCCCCTAAGCTTACTTCTTACTCTTCCTCGAGGAAGATAAGTAAAAAAGCGAACCCATTGGATAAAAATAAAGAAAGCTAAAAATAGAAAAGAAAGCAAAGAAATGGAATTGCTAGATCATCCCCTCAGAACTTGAATTCACTCACCAAAGTGCACCAACAAAGAATTTAAACACACTATCATTTTTATTTCGGCATCATTTCATATTTTGCACTCTTGATATTAAAACTGAGAACAATGTGAATTTTGTGCAATACGAAATCATTTTAACATTAGGCATCATCTAAGGCATAGAAAACGGTATACTTACTCATAGCCAACACACTTTTCAATTGACTGCTTCTACTTGGAGTATAAGAAACATCACACAATTCTTACTATAAGAATAGAAAGATATGGTTTTATGAATTTCATGTCCATTTTTCAACTTATAAGTGTCGTCATACTCAATGCCATCTCCCTAAGTATTAGAGATTACCTAGCTTCGGTAGTTATGCACATATAAGTAATCACTCTCTCAATCATCATTGGATTCCCCCCCCCCCCCCCCCAAAGCTTTTCTATAGGTGTAATGGCATCAAATATCACCTCTGGTTATTTTTTAAGAAAACGGCTTTTCCCCAATATTGTAGCTCCAAAAAAAACGAAAGTAAAGAAAAGGTATTTACAAGATAGGAGCTTGTGTATATATGCATATCTTTATTTATATACTTATTTTTTTCTTTTGTTTTTTTTCTAATTCATATATACACAAGAATCATTGCTTTACTTTTTTGTGTTCTTGGGATTTTTGAAATATTTGGTATTTTGGAGTTTTTTTGGCTTTTTGGTGAATTGGGAAAGATGATGAAATAAGAATCACTCTAGGAGAGAATTTCCAATGATTGTTTGTATAGAAATATTTTCAAGATATGTGGAGAAATAATAAATGATATCACTCGGTTCACTCTTTGTATGTGCATAACTACTTCGGCAGGGTAATGTCTTCTACTCAGTTTAATTTCTAAAAGCAGACTAACCTACTCATATCAAATGACATTTATTTCATTCAACCCGAAGATTTCACACACAATTCATGCAAATAAGAAGTGATATAGATATGAAAGCAGTACTCCAGGTAAAATGCAGTCAATGCATGAGTCTTAGTGTGTTTTCCATAAATAGCATACTATAAAGTACTTCCAAGACGTGTCAACATTAAAATTCAGTCATAAACACTCTAGATCACATTGGAAGTCCTTTTTCTCACGTGCACACAAATATATTGTAAATGACATTAGAAACAAAGACAACAGTGTGGTGAAAGAATTTGTGCACATGTAAAGTGATTTTCAAGCTTAATTTATCATGGCGAATTCACTTCTAGCAAAGAAAGTAAAAGGAATAAGGATAAAGTAAAAACTAACTATATACACATGCAAGCACTCCAAAAGTAAAGAAAATATTATGCATGGTAAAAATAAAATAAAAAGTGAAAAAGATGCGAAACTAAGTGAAAAATAAAGAAAAATTAAAAGTGCGTAAGTACACTCACTCCCCCAAGCTAATCATCACATTGTCCTCAATGTGCAAAGTGTGGCACATGGACATGTAAGATATGGGTGGGTGGATATGGATGCTAAATGATGCAAAATAAATGAAAAAGAATAAAATAAAATCCTAATGCATCTATATGATAACTAATAACTAAATGCAAGTCAAGCAAGGAAAATGATGATATGTATGCAAAAACAGTCAAATGATACTCTCTCCCAAGCTGGAATATATGGTGCCCTAAAAAGGTGAAGACAGCAGGGCATACAAAAATAAGGGGAGAGACGGGAGCAAAACGCATCATGAATCAGAATCAGACTCCGACTCAAACTCAGAACCATTACCACCCTATGGTGGTGGTGGTGGTGGTGGTGGTGCGTGCGTGCGTGCTGCTGCTGCTGCAAAAGGCCCAAGATCTGGTTCAGAGTCTGCTGAATACCAGGAATGATAGTAATATGGGTATGCATTGCAACAACAGTCTGGGCAAGGGATCGAAAATCTCCTCTCATCCCAGCTACTGCGAACTCGACCGCGCGTAAGCGCGAAGTAGTGTCGTCAGTGGTGGAAGAAGAGGGATGTGCACAGACAGATCTCCCTCGACCTCTAAAAATGTGTGGATCTACGATAGGCGGTGAAGATGGAGCAGGGCTCACAGGAGGATGCTCAGCCTCCAGATGAGGCTGAGACATAGGTATGCTCTCAGACACAGGTGCATCAAATGAAATGACAGGAGTCTCGACAGAAGCAGATGGGGGTACAGAGGTTGTGGCAACAGATATGGTCACAGACACCACGACACTCTCAGAGAATACGGTGGCAGCAGAGATAGGAACATCGACGGGTCGGGTGGATGTGGGTATCACCCCTCCCTCCCCCCTTCCCCGACGTCAGAATCTCAAGAGATACAAGAATCTCATTGGACAAAGAAATATATAACTCATCGCTCAAAGGTATGGAAGGCTCAGTGTTCGACCAGAAATTACACCCAGAAACAACCTAGTTATGGCGCAAATTACACGGAGATAAGTCCCGGTAATGGTGCCAAAAACTTGGTCGTCTCGAATAGTACCTCTGAAAACAATGTAGTTTTATCGCAACGCACGGTTAACTGGTGAGTGGGTATCGAATCACGTGGAGGAACAATTGGTATATATATGGATTACTAAGTTATTGTGAAATGGTGGCGAAGAAATGTTGGTGTCACAATCGTTTAAAGTGTTGGTTGTAAATTCAATTTATAAGAATGTCTAAGGCTTGGGAATCTCCACTATAGATCTCAAGCAATCAATATGAAACACGAATCTCTATATTACTACTCTTGATTTCGGGTGAACTTATCGCAATTAAATTGGGAACCAATGCACGCTCTCGCACTACGTAAGTCTATAGTAATCAAAACTAGAGCCTCGTTCTCACGCAAGCCTAGTTCAAACTACTAGCATTAAGATCGATAATAATATTCAATTCCAACTCAAGCTCACTCTCGTGCAACTTAAGTTCGAATCTAGATCATGATAGTTCGTATCCGTTTTACCGTCGTACAAACAAATATAATTATAGAAATATAATAAAGATGCTAGCTTTGGTCGCTCTCGCACATCAATTCTAGGGAGTCTGTATTATAGATCTAAATCGAATATTTAAGGCTTCCCTTAGATCAAGTCCTCTCTCGAGCTCTCAAAATCCAATAGAAATCCCTAGCTATCCATAGTAAATCAATTACAACCTAACCCTAAACAAGATTAGCGAAATAGCAATTTAATAGATCTCACAAATCATACTTTAGATCCATATGGTTCATCAGTAAAGAGACTACTCACAATTCATCATCAAAATCACATTATAAACAAGATGTGCAATAGAATTCATCACAAAACTCAGATCTAGATAGAACTATAGCAAAAAAAATATCAATTTGCAAGAGTTTTAGACAAACCAATTTGAGTATAAGCTTCAAGAATAAGAAAATTTAGATCCTTCTCTCCAATCCTTTCTCCAAAAGAAAATTAGAACTCAAATTAAAACTAAGAAAATTATTCTAAGGAGTCTCTCCTTGGGCTGGCAATAAAATTGGGTATTTATACATGGCAAAAAGCACAAAAATTCCTGACAGAATATGCCCTTGAACAGCTGCAAAACCCTACTTTTCAAAAGCTGGCCGACGGCGCACTCAGCCGAGTGAATTGCTCACTCGGTCGAGTGAGAAATCTGCATGAAATAAGGATTTTCAACGTTCTGGAAGTTTAGACCACTCTACTCACTCGATCGAGTGGGACCGACTGCAGATCCTCTCTCGAAACAGAGACATGTCAACGAATTTCTTCATGTTTTTTATCATGACTCGGTCGAGTGGGATTCTCACTCGGTTGAGTGGAAATTCTCACTCGGCCGAGTACATTATGGCTATTCTTCAGGCTGGATTGGGCGTGTCAGCTTCACTCGGTCGAGTGCGCTGTTTCACTCGGTCGAGGGCGTTGCGTCACTCGGCCAAGTAGCTTGTTTCAGTACTCTTTTCTCCTTCTTCTCGCTTCCTCGTCGTTTCTTTCGCCTTTCTTCTTCTACTACTCATCCTCCATCGCCGTTAGCTCTCTAATATCATCGTCAATAACGCTTCGGCACGCGTGTAAGCATTCATGGCTCTAATTTGCTCCCGATTGCTCCATATTTCCTGAAATCAGATGAAACAAAGGAATAATGAAATATATCGTAAAAATGTCGTATAAGCGTTAAAATCGAGATATGAGCAATCGTTATGGGATGAAAAAATGCAGAAATAAAGTGTAAAATATGATTCTATTAAAATCTGCCAAGCTTATCTCTTACTTGTCCTCGAGGAAGATAAGTAAAAAAGTGAACTTGGCAAATAAAATAAAGAAAAATTAAATAGATGAAAAAATAAGATGAAGAAGGAAAGATGCTAGACCATTCTCTCAGAACTCGTGTTTGCTTACTCAAATTGCACCAACAATGAATACAAACATTGCTAAAGCTTTAATTTCGATATCATTTCATATGGGTAAACTTGATAGAAAAACTAAGAACAACGTGAATCATATGAAATATGAAATCATTTTAGAATTAAACATCGTCTAAGGCATAGAAAACGATATACATAATTATAGACAACACACTTTTCAATTGACTGCTTCTATTTCAAGTATAAGAGATATCACACAATTCAAATCAATAAGAATAGAAAGAGATGGTTTTCATGAATTTCTTGCCAATTTTTCAATTCATAGATGTCGGTATACTCTAAGTCATCTTCATAAGTATCAGAACTTACCTAGCTTAGGTCGTCATGCACATATAAGTCTCACACACACATCAATGGATCTCCTCCCCCAAGCTTATCTATAAGCGTGGTGGCATCAAATATGAACTTTTTCCCAAATTGTTGTAGCTCCATATATAAAAAGGAAAATAAGAAAGAAGTAAAGAAGGTGATTGTGTATCTATAATAGAACTTCTCTCTCTCTCTCTTTTATACACAAGAAAAATCCCAAAGAAAGATGCAAAGATATAAATTTTTCTTTTCTTTTGAGTTTTTGGGATCATGGAGATTATTTCTTTTTAGCATGGGAAAGATGTAATAATAAGATTCACTTAAGGGGAGATTCACCAACGATTATATGTATAGAAATATTTTCCAAGATATGTGGAGAAAGAATATATGATAACGCTCGGTTCACTCTTTTTGTATGTGCACAACTTCAGCAGGGTAATGTCATCTACTCAGTTTGGTTTCTAAAAGTAAACTAATTTATTCATATCAAACGACAATCAATTCATTCAACCTGGAAGTTTAATACACATTTCATGCAATAAGAAGTGATATTAAGATATAAAGAGTACTCCAAGTAATAGGCAGTCAATGGGTGAATCTTGGTGTGTTTTCTATAAAAAAATATACAATAATGCAGACGAGTCAATTCTAAAATTCATTCATAGACAAATAATAACACATTTGAAGTTCTTTTTCTTAAGTGCACGGCAAATATATCGCAGATGATGTCAGAAATAAAAACAATAGCATGGCAAGAGATACGTGCATAAGAGTAAACAGAAATCCAAGCTATATTCATCATAAGGAATTCATCTCTAACAAAGAAAGTAAAAGAAGTAAGGATAAAATAAAATCTAACAATACACATGCAAGCACTCCAAAAAATGAAGAAAACGTGATGCATGGTAAAATAAATGAAAAGTGCGTGAAAGTAATCGAAAAATGAAGAAAAGTGAAAAATAAAGATAAAAATAAGGAAAATAAAAAAGTGTTTGAGCACACTCACTCTCCCAAGCTAAACATCACATTGTCCTCAATGTGCAAAGTGTGGCACTTAGACATATAAGATAGGGGTGGGTGGGTGTGGATGCAATATGATGTGAAATAAAGGAAAATAAGGAGAATAAAATATGATATGATGGTATACGCAAAGGATATAAAGCAAGCATGTAAAATGATGTATGGATGCAAGATGGTGGCCAAAAAATACATACTCTCCCCCAATCTGAAATAAACGGTGCCCTGCAAAAAGGTGAAGACAAATGTGCAAACAAAATAATGGGGTGAGATGTGAAGCAAAAATATGACAGGCATCAAGAAGACGTGCCTACTCTGGTGCATCGCCATTACCTCCCTGATGTGGTGACGATGGTGGCTGAGGTGCTGGCTACTGCTGCTACAGGCGGAGAAGACTCTGGTTCAGTGTAAGCTGAATACCAAGAATCATGGCAATATGGGCCTGCTGAATAGTAACAGTCGCCGTGAGAGCCCTAAAGTCAACTCTAAGTCCAGTCACTGTCGACTCGACAGTGCAGAGGCGCTGCTCTCTGTCGTCAGGAGTGGATGTAGATGGACGTGGAGGTGTACGAGTAAGGGGTCTCACACGGCCTCCAAATACTAGTGGGGCTACTATCGGGTGTGTGCGGGGAGCAGAGCTCACAACAAGACGCTCAGCCTCCAGGGGAGGCTGAGACATAGGAATGCTATCAGAAATATGTGCAATGAAGGAGGAGTTCGGGATATCAGCAGAGGACAAGGCATGCTAAGAGGCCGTGGCAACAGCTGTGGTAACAGACACCACGACACTCTCGGTATATACAGCGGCAGTAGAGACTGAAGCGTCGACAGGTAGGGTGGTAGTAAATCATGAGATAATAACCCCAGGAGTCGAGAAGTCAGGTGTGTCAAGGGTCTTTGCGGTTGCAGAGGAAGAAGGATCGCCTCTCTCAAAAGTGATGGGGCAGCACTCTCAAAACTCATGTGTGAAATCGGATCAACTCTCAGCGGCGCGGTGATGGTGGAATAAGACACAGCGGTAGAAGTGGAGCTCTCAGCACGAGCAGAAGTGAAGACAGGTGTACCGGGCTCAGGGATCGGATCAGAGGTCGACTGGGAAATCAGGATCTCAGGGGTGAGGGGTCGGTATGGGGCTCCTGCTGCCCATTGTCGGGATCTAGTATATATACAGATGGGATAAGGATATCCATTTGGAACCTCCACTCTGCACTGGCCGGTCCAATGTGGGTCTGAACAGGTTTCAGAAGCACTATATAATCAGCTGAGAATGGACCATGTAACCAGACACAATGACGCTGTCTGTGAGGACGGATCATGTGCATATGGGCCAAAACATCTAAAGAAAAGGAGGTGGGGCCAGTAGCACGACGCAGGCCAGCGGGAAGCTGGATGTCGAAAATGGTTGCTAGGAGGGTGATCAGACCGTCACAACATATCACCTTAGTGGAGGCGGCCGAAGAAAAGATGCTGTCAAAATACCATCTAGCAATATCAATAGAAATAGCGGGGACTAAGACGTCCTCGTCGCCCTCGAAGGCTCTCTCCCTAGTCATCGCATAGAGCATGAACAGCTCTGGCGTGGACATGGTCCCAACCTCTGGCCTGGCTAGTATGGTGGTCGCCAAAAGGCGTAGTGAAATCTGCAGGCAGGGGTGCACTCTAGAAGAGGCATTCACCCTATTAGGGTCGAAGTGGTGCATGCGAGTGATCGTGTCCCAGAAAGCATTAGCTGAAAAGACAGATGGGCTATTGTGTGTGGGAGCATAAGCTCGGTCGGGGTCTGTCACAGGAGGCCAATGAAAGTATGCTTGGGCCATGTCGTGTGAGATCTCGCACTCCTGGTCCATGAGCCTGAAAGAGTAGCCCCTAGGAGTCCTACGAATAGAACTCAAGACCTCTAGTGTCGGGCGAATGAAGGTGTCCACCGACACCAACAAAAATTCGCCCCACCCCACGTTGTCATACAATTGGTGCAGACCCTAAAATACCCCTAGGTGCTCAAGTATATCTATGTGCACGAACCTAGTGGGTATGATCTGGCGTCGCGAGATCCCCTCAAATTTGACGTGATGTGCGTCATCTCTGAAAGAGATCCCGTACGTCTCGTTCGGAGGGACCGGCTGTGTTGGTGGTGGTGCTGTTGGTGGTACAGGTGGTGCAGAGGATGCTGGGAGTGCAGCTATGGGGTTGCTACGTGGCGGGGGTTCCGTCCTAGAGGAAGAAGGACATGGGTCACTAGTCTTCTTCTGCTTGGAGGCGGGCTGTCGAGCGCTAGATCTAGTGCAGCATGGGGACATCGATGAATTTCGTGAGACACACACTAATCAAGTGCTAATCAAAATGCTCAAAATAAAATATGGAATGAGTGTACCGAGCACGATGCGAATCCAAGCAAGCGAATGAGTGTGAGGCAGCTCCCCTAAGCTCCAAATCAGCGGTAGATTTTCCCCAAGCTTTCCTGTTGCACAAAAAAGATTAATTAGCGTTAAGAACTCATAAACTTTTTGGTTGATCAAGAGCAATCGGTGAAAAATAGGGTTGAATAGGTTTGGGGGTTGGATATGGGCTTACGAAATGAATAGGAGAAGATATAAGGTGAAATAGGGCTCAATAGGGGATGATCACCAGAGGACCATTGGAGAATCGGTCGGATGTGGCACCGCCGTCGATGGGGCAGCCGTGCTCGGGCGAGTGGGCGGTGGCCTCGGGCGAGTCGGGATGGAGCAGCGGGCGAGTCGGGGGAAGGGGGAAGGACGATGTCGAATTGGGGTTTTCAGTTCGGGCAAGTGATTTGGGGATTTTATAGGGGTGGCCCGATTTAGGTCACTCGACCGAGTGACGGTCGTTACTCAGTCGAGTGGCAAAATGTTAAGATTTTTGAATTTTTGGCGCTTCGGCTGAGTCGAGTGATTCGGCCAAGTGGTTCGAGTCACTCGGGCGAGTGATAAGTTCCACTCCTTCGAGTGAGAAATAAAAGAAGAGTGGGTTATTTTGATGATTCTGCTTCAGTGTCCTACTCAGTCGAGTAGAATTAGTCACTCGGTCGAGTGAACTAATGACTCAGCCAAGTAGATAGGCCTTACAAAGCATGATATTAGAGTTTTCTGCTACAGGGTTCACTCGGTCGAGTGACAAGTCACTCGTCACTCGGCCGAGTGGCAAAAAATTTACAGAGTGTGGTTTTTTAAGACTTCCATGTTCAGTGTGTCACTCGGTCCGGTGACTTCTTCACTCGGCCGAGGGAGAATCTCACTCGACCGAGTAGGCTATCTGTTTCAGCTCTCTACTCTCTATTTTTCTCCGTCTTTTGTTTCTCCTTCTCCCGTCAGTTTCTTCCTTCCTTTATCGTTTGAGCATGTCCCTGGGGCTGCTCTCCATCTACATGGCTACCCTCCATTGAATGCATTCCTTGTATCTTCTTCCTGCGATAAAAACGTTGTCCATTGTCAGATTTTTCTAGACTCTTGACTTACTAAACTAATAAAAACCTAAGAAGAAAATAAAAACTAAAATTCAACTAAAAAGAACTAAGATAGGAACATCGGGTTGCCTCTAGACAAGCACTAGTTTAAGGTCTTGAGCTCGACCCCTTATGATTTTACGTTGAGCGCGTGATGTTCAGCGTATAGGAGATGCACATGTCAAACTTTGTGAGGAGGCTGGTAGGATTAAGATGTTGTGATTCTTCTTGTTTGGCCTCCTTTATGCGCGCTTCCTCTCTAATGATTGTGAGGGATGACTCCCCTAAGCTTTGGTTCTTGGCTCCTTTGTTCTTTCCTGGCGGTGGTGAAGTATTTTTCGGTGGCACGTTCTTTCCTTACTTCACCGAAGAGAGCTTGCAGAGCTCTCTAATCCTCACGACATCAGTGTTTCTCTCCTCTTTCTCAGTGAGAGGATCCGGGTATCTCTGTCACGCCCCGCTTCCCTAAAATGGAGGCGAGACGTGAGAAGGTCCGCACAGACGTGGAGCTGTGAAGCTACACGCCTGATAAGCGTCAATAAAACATATGCAGGTCCATGTAACCACGAGCAGAACAAGATAATAACACAAGGAGATACGGAAATAAAATCCCAAATCTCAGCAATGTCCAAACATTAAAATTAAGTTCAACATCCAGAAAAGCCACCAGGCTAAAAGAAAGAGTCTAGGCCCAACATGGCCGACAACAGACAACACAAACAAAGTATTGGTACTACGCACCGATAACTAAAGCAGTCTAACAACAACACAAACAGTCTCTACGACTGATCGCCCGTGTCCTCAAACTCCTCGATGAGCGCGGGCTCTGACTCAGCGTCAGCGAACACCACGTCCTCAGCAGCAACCTCCGGCTCAGGATATAACATGTGTCACCCAAAAGAGTAAAAGGGGCACATGTCAGCAAGTCTAAAAGACTTGGGCAAGGAAACTGAAAGGAAGGTAAACTAGCAACCTAGCAGTTATAGTATGCATGACATGGCAGTTATGGTATGAGTGCACAAGTAAGACATGGTGTAACAATAAGTGCAAGAGAACAATTATCATGGCATGTCAAGAGTAGCCAAGCTACTAACAATCTCAATCTTCTCACTAGTCACGTTTTCAAGTTATTTGTAGATGTTTACGCCTTACAGCTGAACTGTTGGACATTCACACTGAATGGCTGCTTAACACAACCCCAGAACCCAGAGTTTACGCCTTACAACTGAAGTTGTTGATCGGGCAGACTCCCAGTTGAATGTCCGCTTAACCCTTACCCCTCCCACATGTAAACGAGCCAGGGTCCATGTACACGATGCTCAGTAAATGAGCCAGGGTTGCCCCGCATAAGAGCTCGTTTTCTGGTTCACAATCCATAAGTATTTTTGGCTTAGGGTTGTGCCCGCTAAAAGCAGGTGCCTAGCCTCAATCAATCCTCTAGGTGTAGCGTGTGCTACGCAATCATGTGAAAATTTGATGCACGCAATCTCATGGCAATAAACAGTTAATTTTGCGTACCGATAATCGAATTTAAACACGACTTGTAGTATGAATGCAACATGATAAAAATGACGGATCTAGCTTCGTTGTCAAGCTAGATCAAGGGGCATCTAGGAAACTATCATTTCATTGCCTAGTCTCTTTTACGCCTACAACAAGCAAATGGCCTAAAGCATGGCCTAAAACCCTAAGTGGCAAGTTTCACTTGCCTAGCACCGAGGATGACGATCGGGAAGGTTCGTCTCACAATCGCTAATCTACGGGGAATGTCGCTGTTATGGAGAAACAATCATCAAAACAATAACCTTTTTTATTAGGGTTTAACAAAAATCACATATGGGTTAAGAGAATATTAAAGAATCGATTTACTACCGTATTATAGCGGAAGAATGATGTCTGTTACGCCTATTTGACCGAGACCCAAAAGACACGAGCCCAGAAGCCCAACTGCTGGCCGGGAGCCCATCTACGTATACCGGCCTGTTTTACAAGACCCACTAAGGGACCCCCCTACTATCGATCCGACCCGGCCCCGATACCCGCTGGTCACTTGCCCACTCCTGCGATAACCGCTCCCCCGGTTCCGCGACCACTTAATGACGGTAATGGGGAGGTGCGGGCATGGCGCAAGGGGCGGCGACGGGGGGCGGATTGAGGGGGCACGATTGAGGGCGGGCGAGGGAAGTGGGCCAGAGGCAATCACGCTGGGAGCTCTTTAAAAGGGCTAGGAGGACGACGAAGCAAGGGACTGCATCTCAGGTATCTAAAACCTAAGGTACTCCATCAACGACCTAGTTCCTCCTTTCCATCTCCTTCCTCCCCCGCTCGTGCCGTGAGACGCCGTTCCGATCTCCTCTCGAGTCGAACCGTCTCCGCCGGGCCTCCTCTTTCAGATCTCTGTCTGACTTAGGCATCGGAGGGGATTTGGCCGGAACCAAGGTCCGGCCCCCTGACGAGCGTTCTCGTCTACGCAGGAGGACATCTGATCAACGGGCCGAGGCTTCCCCTCGCCCCTCGTCGACCGCACACCCAGCTGGACGAGTGAGGCTCCCCCTCATCGTCCGACCGCCGAGGCCGAACACGTCCTTCCGAGGCCGAGCGTCTCGCCCTGGGCCGAGGCTTCCCCTCGCCCTTCGCCGACCGCGCATCTAGCTGGACGACCGAGGCTTTTCCTCGTCGTCCTACCTTCGAGTCCAAGCGCAATCGTCCGAGGCCGAGCGTCTCAACCAGGGCCAAGGCTCCCCCTCGCCCCATCTGCACCGACTCGAAGCCCCCGAGGGACCCAAGCGGGCCCCTTGACCACATTGACCCTGTTGTCAACGGTCAACGCTTTGTAGTGAGAAAACACTCTGAAACATCTGGCGCCGTCTGTAGGAACCGAAAACCGTCCCACGAAGAAGCAAACCACACCTACAATGGCACGAGCCAACAATGGAAGGAAGCGCATGACCCCCATCCCGGAGGAGGGGAATGGCGCATCTAACGGCAACCTCGAGGATACACCCGTCGACGGCCACCCCGCCCTCTCAACCGAAGAGACCGGCGGCTCAGAACTAGCCACGCAGGGACAGCTCCGTGCCCTGGCTTAGGAGACCAACGCGAGCCTCCAGACGTTGGACTCAACGGTACAACAGCTCGTTGGCCCCGCGCCGTCCAATGGAGGCACGTTGGACGATAGCCATCGATGGGCGGGGGGGCCCCGCACTTGCGGTCCGCTGTGGTCGACGACCACGGGACCCGGAAACCAAACACAGAGCATCGGTTCACACGGTCCGGCTCCCGTCAGGCGAAGTCACGCGCCTCCTCCCCGTATCGTGAAAGGAGCCGACGGGAAACCGAAGGGACGGAGGGCGAATCGATGACGGCATCATCTCGTCGGTCGTCCCGCCGCAGGAGAAGCGAACGACACCACTCAAGAGACCGATCACGGCGGAGCAGGTGCTCCCGCAGGAGGAGTCGGGAGCGCCGGGTCAGCCCGACCCCCATTGTGGCGAGGGCCGTGGAGCCGGCCCCGCTGGCGCCTGTGCTCCCTCCACCCCCGAACGAGCCGGAGGCAGGCCACTGCCGCATCCCCGGGGGCATCCACGAAGACCGGTGCCCCTTATCACTGAGAATAACCGACGCACGGGTCCCCTCTCGATTCAGAATCCCGGTGCTGGGAAAGTACGACGGGATAGGGGACCCGGGACACCACGTGATGGACTATGAGGGGGACATGGCCTTCCAGGGAGCTGACGATGACCTGCTCTGCCGAGGCTTCTATTCTACTCTCAGGGGAGCGGCGAGGACCTGGTACCACAGCCTGCCCGGCCGCTCCATCGACAGCTTCGAGGAACTCGCCCAGTTGTTCTACAAGCAGGCAGATCAAGCCTGGTGCTGAACATCTGTTCAACATAGTACAAGGCCCGTCCGAGCCGCTCCGACAGTTCATGCGCCGCTTCAATGCGGAAAGGTTGAACGTGAACAGCCCTCCTGACCTAGTGGTCCAGACGGCCCTTAAGAAAGGGCTTCACCACAGAGGCCTCAAGAAGTCCCTACACAACGATCCCCCTAAGGACCTCCCCGGGATCATGGCGAGGGCCGAACGCTTCATGCTAACCGAGGAGGCCTTGGCCGAGGATGCAGGAAAAGCCACTCGAGGGACCAAGCGCGGCGACGGCGGACGAGGCAGTCCCGAAGGGTACCGGACCGAGAAGAGGCCGAGGAACAGACAGCGGGGAGAAAGCACGAGGGACACCACCCCAGACGCCATCCTCGCCCAAGTACAGAAGGAAGAGCGAGCTGATCGCCCCCCACCGAAGGCTAAAAGAGGTGGGAAGAACAGGGAGAAGTACTGCAAGTACCATAAGGACGATGGCCATGACACTGAAGACTGCTGGCATTTGAAGAAGGATATCGAGAAGCTGATGAGCCGGGGGCATGCCAGGAACCAGGCCGACGAGCCGGCCCGCGGAGAAGGGACCTCCACACAGCCAGACAAGGGGAAGAAGGTCAACACCGTCCAAGGTCCCCTCCGCATCATAGAGTAAGCGGGCGATGTCTCTCCCCCCGGTTGCAGCCTAGTAAGAGGGAGTTATCTAGGTTTACATCCCTCTGTCTAGCTTCATTTCCTTTTTTCCTTTTCCTCCAAATGTACCAGTCCGGCAGGACTCTTGAGAGTACAAATGCATTCCCTTTTTTGTCTTTTCTTAAATCCCCGACGGAATTGACGTGTCACCAATAGCGCAAAAGAATGGGGACCGCCGCCTCACTGGAGGAGGAAGAAGAGCTTTGCCCTTGTCGACCGAATCCTGCGCTCATAAGTCTCAGGACAGTTCCCCCAGCAGGCACGGACGCCGACCGGTCCTAAGCCGAGGAGGTTTGCCCTCGCCGACCGACTCCCGCGCTCCGGTCCTAAGCCGAGGAGCTTTGCCCTCGCCGACCGACTCCAGCGCTCATAAGTCTAGGGGCAATTCCCCTAGCCGACACGGACGCCGACCGGTCCTAAGCCGAGGAGCTTTGCCCTCGCCGACCGACCCCAGCGCTTATATAGTCTGGGGGCAGTTCCCCCAGTAGGCACGGGCGCCGACCGGTCCTAAGCCGAGGAGCTTTGCCCTCGCCGACCGACTCCTGCGCTTGCAAGTCTGGGGACGCCGACCGGTCCTAAGCCGAGGAGCTTTGCCCTCGCCGACCGACTCCTGCGCCCATAAGTCTGGGGGCAACTCCCCCAAGACACGGACGCCGACCGGTCCTAATCCGAGGAGCTTTTTCCCTCGTCGACCGACTCCTGCACTCATAGGTCTGGGGAGAACCCCCCCCCCCCAGCCAGCGCCAACGTCATCCAGTCCCGGGCCATGAACAAGGCAGCGACGCAAAGTACACGGGGAGCCCGAGTAAGTTAATTTTGTTTATAACAGTTAACCAGGGTACAAAAATGTGTCTTATTTACAGGGAATCAAGGCGAAGAGACCTCTCTACAGATAATCCACTCACGACGAATGACAAAGTTCGTCGCCTACAGAAGCAAGGTCGACCCCGACAGAACAAAATTGGTTGACAAAAGACCCAAAGTAGTTAGCCCAGGTTGGCAGCCATGCAACCAGCAATTATTGGCCCCGGAACCGGTAGCGAAGCCGAAGGAGATAGCGGGGTCCATTTCAAGTAGACTGGCCCAAAGAGAAGCGGATGCTTAAAAATTTGAGGATAAGGCCGGGAGGGACGGCTTAGGGGGCCCGGGCTCAGGAGGACACGTCCTCGGGCACTTCGCCCTGCTCGGAGCAAGGAGGATCGACTGGTGGAGGGGCTTGCCGAACGCGCTCCACACATTCCCGGAAGGAAGACTGGATGACGTCGACGATCCGAGGGGCGATAAGGTCTTCATACTTACCGAAGGCCTCCCTGAGAACCTCGAGGATTCTCTTCCCCAGGGTCTCAACGACGCCCCTCTCCACCTCCTCCGCGAGCCGCGCCACCTGGCGCCGATCAGACAACTCCCTCTGAAGCTCCTCCCTCTCCAGGCGGAACGACTCCGCCGCTTCCTCAGCCGACTGCAGGGCGTCCTCCAACTTTCCCTGGAGGTCACCCACTCGTCCCTCCAGCTCGGACACACGGAGTTGGAGATGCCGGGACTCCATCTGGGCCTTCACCATTGCTACCTCCGCCGCCCTGGCTCGTTCTTGGGCCCTCATGGAGGACTCCTCCAGCTTCCTCAAGAGGATGGCTCGCCGCTGCAACTCCACGGTGAGCGTCGACCCCTGGAAAACGGGACATGAGCTAAAGAAGAGAATGAAGGGAAAGAAAGGACTGCGAGAGGGCCGAACCTGTTGAAGGGCCCAAACCAAAAAATCCGACACCTTGTCGGCGGGAATCTTCTCGAGGGTGCTACGGTCCTGGGAGAAGACGGAGCTCTCGGCCACCTGCTGGGCCAGGGCTCAGTCGACGAACACCGAACTCCCGGGGGCAACATCGAGGGAAGCCATATGGCTCGCCAATAGTGCTCCGATTCCCGGGGACGGAAGCGGGGACGCTACGACGGGGGTGGTTGTCAGAGTCACCTGAAGATCCCCGGTGGTGCCTGCGGGAGGCACAGAACTGGCCGGGCTGGAGGGCTCCGCATCCTCCTTCCTCTTCTTCCCTCCGTGAGGCTCCACGAGCGATGAAGGAGAGCGCTTCCGCCTTACCCCATCTCCACTCTCGGGGACGGGAGGGGACGCTCCGAGGGCAAGGGGGACTACACCGGACCCGTCATTACCCCCTGCCTCTCGGGCTGATGGGGCAGGTCCGGCCTTTACGACGCCCCCAGGGAGGAGATCGCCAGAAGAAGAGGCAGGAGGCACGGCCGCTACCTTGCCCACGAAGGGCTCGGCTCGGCGCACGTCCTCCTCAACTATCTTGCCCACGGAGGGTTCGGCTCGGCGCACCTCCTCCTCAACGGTCCGTCGAGGCGCCCTTCCGGAGGTACTGCCTCGGCTCCGAGCAGCTTCGCGACGGATCAGCTCATCGACGTCACGAACGAACTCGCGGCCTGCCATCCCTACAAAGGAAACCGAAATCAGGATGAGTCACAGGGCAGCCCGAGGATGAAAAAGCGACCTACCCGAAGACCACAAGACGGCCTTCAGAAGTAGGTCGTCCAACAAAGACCAGATGGACTTCGATTCCAAAGGAAGAGCCGACAGCTTCGCGGCGGCTGCCTGATCAACGTCAGAAAGGGCTAGCGGCGGGCGAGGTTGGATAGACGCTCCCCAACTTGTCAAAATCTGGGCCTCACCCAAGAAGACCACGAAGACATAATCCGAGTTCCAATCCCCCGACCAGCGGGGTAACCCGATCAGGCATTCCCTCCTTGAACGGGCTCGGAGTTGCAGCCATGACCCCGGCCCGACCGTCTGGACCTGGTAAAAGTGGAAGAGAAGGGGGAGAGATGGCTCCAGACCACGGGTACAGCAGAGCGTTACGAAGCCCGTCAGCACCACGATCGAACACGGGGTGAACTGGCAAAGGGATACCGTGAGATGTTCCATGACCTGGATGAAGAAGGGATGGAGCGGGAAGCGAAGACCCAGGCGGAACATCTCAACGTAGGCGCCAACCTCATTGCTCCTCGGAAGGCAAATCCGCTCGTCGACAGATGGGACTCGAACCTCGTATGGGAAGCAGAGATATCTTTCCCGGATCTCCGCGGCCACCGAAGGAGGAGTCACCGACGGCGTACGGAGGACAACCGGGGGCACATTAAGCCGCACGGCAACCGACGCCACGTCATCACGGGCGTAGTCTAGAAAAAGTTTCCCCTTCCCCTTATCTTGAAGAGAACGACTCCCAGCGGGGGAACCTGATTCCCCCAGCCGGGGCTCGCCCCGCCTTGACTCCGGAGGATCCCTCGCCCTTTGACCAGAACTGCCTATCCTAAGAGCAGCCATAAGACGAAAGCAAGAGAGGAATTACCTTTTTCGACTAGTTTGGAGAAGGCAAGGAAGCGAAGGCGACGGGAAACTCCGAGTTGTGGAAAGCTTTGGACAACGGGAGGAGCAAGAGAGAAGTGGAGATCCACGCGGCTGAGGATCCTATATACCGGGCGCAGGGGTGAATTCGAAGCGGCTGACAAGAACATGCGGCAGGCTTTGAAGAATTGGCGGCGTTTTGAAATCGGCGCCAGGGGAAGTCCAATCGATCCGCCTCATCATGACCTACATTTATGACCACGCCTCGACGGAAGCGCCACTCGGAACCCCAGGAGGCGTAGCGGTTATACCGAGCTAGCCGAGGCCGATCGATCCCACTGATGGCAGCGCACGAACCCCTCGGCTTCTCAATTGAAGACGACCCCGCGAACGGTGGGGATAAGCTTGCGGCCACACGTGGCGGCATCAGAGGACCAACGGCGCTTCGGAGCCCGCGCCTTAAAAGTATCGAACGGGCCCACTCATGATGACAACTAATAAATGAGTCGGCATCGACTGGCGAGCTTGTCAAAATCGGCAGAAGTCACATCGGCCGAGCCGAACAGGCCGAAGCCGATCGACCCGACCGATGGGGGCAATTGTTACGCCTATTTGACCAAGACCCAAAAGACACGAGCCCAGAAGCCCAACTGCTGGCCGGGAGCCCATCTACGTATACCGGCCCGTTTTACAAGACCCACTAAGGGACCCCCCCTACTATCGATCCGACCCGGCCCCGATACCCGCTGGTCACTCGCCCACTCCTGCGATAACCGCTCCCCCGGTTCCGCGACCACTTAATGACGGTAATGGGGAGGTGCGGGCATGGCGCAAGGGGCGGCGACGGGGGGCGGATTGAGGGGGCACGATTGAGGGCTGGCGAGGGAAGTGGGCCAGAGGCAATCACGCTGGGAGCTCTTTAAAAGGGCTAGGAGGACGACGAAGCAAGGGACCGCATCTCAGGTATCTAAAACCTAAGGTACTCCATCAACGACCTAGTTCCTCCTTTCCATCTCCTTCCTCCCCCGCTCGTGCCGTGAGACGCCGTTCCGATCTCCTCTCGAGTCGAACCGTCTCCGCCGGGCCTCCTCTTTCAGATCTCTGTCTGACTTAGGCATCGGAGGGGATTTGGCCGGAACCAAGGTCTGGCCCCCTGACGAGCGTTCTCGTCTACGCAGGAGGACATCTGATCAACGGGCCGAGGCTTCCCCTCGCCCCTCGTCGACCGCACACCCAGCTGGACGAGTGAGGCTACCCCTCATCGTCCGACCGCCGAGGCCGAACACGTCCTTCCGAGGCCGAGCGTCTCGCCCAGGGCCGAGGCTTCCCCTCGCCCTTCGCCGACCGCGCATCTAGCTGGACGACCGAGGCTTCCCCTCGTCGTCCTACCTTCGAGTCCGAGCGCAATCGTCCGAGGCCGAGCGTCTCAACCAGGGCCAAGGCTCCCCCTCGCCCCATCTGCACCGACTCGAAGCCCCCGAGGGACCCAAGCGGGCCCCTTGACCACGTTGACCCTGTTGTCAACGGTCAACGCTTTGTAGTGAGAAAACACTCTGAAACAATGCCGAGCAAGCACGGCAACGGAAGAACGATCCGGGGAACTACGGCTCAGATCTGGAAATGGGGAGAAAATCTGGAGAAATGGGATTTGGGATTTTGGGGGTTGGCCGATGGCCTATGGGAGGTGGTCGGCGCAAGGAGGGGGTGAGGGGGCTCCGGGGATGAAGGAGGAGAGCTAGGGAATGTTGGATGAGTATTGGGGAAGAAGGAGGCTCAGAAAGAAATGAAAGAAGAAAGAAGACGATCGGGGGGGGTTTAAATAGGATTCGTGCGGTGGTTGGGCAAACCCTAGGTTTTCGACAGCGGTTAGTCGGTCAAAGAAGGTTGGCTGACCGACTAGTTTAAGAACTAGTCGGTCGGTCGTTCTACTGTGACCGACTAAGAGCAAGCAGCGAAAAAGGAATAAAATCTGGGAAATTGAATTAGTCGGTCTGTGAAGGCCCGTCGTCCGTAGTTTGCAACTTAGTCGGTCGGTGAGTGTTCATTGACCGACTAACGATAAACAGTAACTTAGGTAAAATTAATCAAAGGAACTAGTCGGTCTGAGAGCAAGTTCTGACCGACTAGTTGTGCATCTAGTCGGTCGGTGGTTGTTCTTAGACCGACTAAGAGTAAACAGTAACTTCTGAATTGTTGATTTAATGAACTAGTCGGTTTGAGAAGAGTTCCTGACCGACTA
Source organism: Scilla litardierei (assembly GCA_030789695.1). Taxonomy (NCBI): domain Eukaryota; kingdom Viridiplantae; phylum Streptophyta; class Magnoliopsida; order Asparagales; family Asparagaceae; genus Scilla; species Scilla litardierei. Next base: position 215,104 of record JAULAV010001159.1, read on the forward strand.
GATTGGAATCTAGTCGGTTGGTTCTCCTTCTTGAACCAACCTAATGTGCACAAAAAGTGCCGAATTGAAGCGCGAAGCTTCGGGAAGATTTCTATAGCTTCTAAGATCACTATAACTCTAAAATATGAGCGATTTGAAGTTCGTCATGAGTGACTTACTCCAAAATCAACGATTTAAGGAAGAGGCTAGAAAATCACGACGAAACGATCGAAAACGAAAGCTACGGAGATGGAAAATCACACATAAGAAGAAGATCTACAAAAACATATATATAATATAGAAAATCCAAATACATGAAAAACCAGTCGTTACAATCTCCATTTGGAGCGCCATTTTCAGAAATTGGCACCCTGTCAAGACTATCCACGTGCAAAGCTCCAATGGCATATGGCATGGCTTCATCTATGACCTCATCAAGTAGGTCCACATAGTCGCTCTCCTCCAGCGAGGATCTATTCTTCATGGCACATAGGAGAAGGAACTTGACTTCGATATTTCCAACGTTGAGTGACAGTGTTCCCTCTCTCACGTCCACGATGACTCCGGCAGTAGCTAAGAAGGGGCGCCCAACTATAAGAGATGTGTCTCCCTCTTCTTTTATGTCCATGATAACGAAGTCACATGGAACGTAAAGTCCTCCCGGTATTTGAAGCGGCACATTTTCAGTGATTCCCACCGGCCTAGTGATACGCCCATCGGCGAGTTGAATCTTCATGTCGGTGGCCTTAAGATCGGTCCCCGTATTGAGCTTCTTGAACATGGTGAGAGGCATGAGGCTCACGCACGCACCCAAATCTACCAACGCCTTTTGTAGGGGACTCCGCCAAGTGTGCACAGAATTCTAAAGCTTTCGGGATCCTTTAATTTCTTTGGCAACTTGTCTTCGTTAACGAACCAAGTACCTTGTTCGGCAAGTATGATCTTCTCCATTTGTTTCCTTCCCATAATCAAATCTTTGAGAAACTTTGCATACGTCAGGATTTCAGTAATTTCATCTAGGAACGGGATGTTCAAGCATATACCTCTCAAGTACTCCAAAAATCGAGCAAACGTTTTCTCCAATTTGGCCTTTACCAACTGTTGTGGGAATGGTACCAGTGGCACATATATCCTCTCCTTCTAAGCTCATCAACTTCAGATTTTTCCTCATTGTTTGTCACCGCCGTGGGGCTCTCCTCTTCATTTCTTCCCTCTTTCTCAACCGGAACTTCATCGCTTGTGCTTCTAGTTTGAATCATGACAGGAGTGGTATCCTTTCTACCTCTAGTAGTCACCGTCACTACCGCATTGATGTGGACGGTGTTGCTCCTTGGGTTTGGCTCCGGTTAAGCCGGCAATTGATTTTGGGCTTTGTTGAGCAATGTGATTTGCTCCGCCAATTGCGCCACGATGGTGTTGAGGCTATCTTGGCTCACCGATAGTTTAGCATTGATCTTCTTCTGCTCGTCCATAAACTCCTCAACTCTAGTCTCATGCTCGGATCTTTGCGGCGCCGACGGTGGGTTTTGTGGCCTCCATCCTTGATTAAATCCAGGGGGTCTATAAGGCCCCACCTGTTACATTTGCTGGAATTGTTGTTGTTGTGGCGACCTTTGTTGGTAGGGTTGCTGCTAAGGTGGTGGCCGGGCTTGTTGTGGTGGTGGTGGTTGTTGTTAAGGAGGGGTTAAGACTCTATTATTGTTCACATATGAAAATCTGGGGTGAGACTTCCAAGTTAGATTCACCCAAGACCCATTATTTGCTCCTCCTAGCTTGTAGCCAGAAACATACTGAACCTGCTCAACATGTTCCTCATGTGTCTCGTCGCCAACGTACAAGACTTGGCCTTGCCAATCATTTGTGTGCCCATTTGATGTCGACGTGTCAGGCACAACTTAAGGCTCACACAACTTCTTCTCAAGTCTCTCCACCACTCTAAATAAAGAGTCAAACTTTGTCGACAATTCTGCCACTGCCTTGGCTTCATATATGCTCGCCGGCTTCACAAATGATGATGTCTGGCCCCTCTCATCAACCCACTGCTAATTGTTAGAGGCCATCTTCTCTAGTAACATCGTAGCATCTTCCGTGCCTTTGATAATATCGTCCCATTAGCAGTGGCGTCAATAATCATCTCGTATCTGCTTTCAAGCCATTATAGAAGCTATGCACGAACTCCCAATCATTGATGCTATAGTGGGGGCGTTGATGTTGTAGATCTTTGTTGCGCTCCTATGCATCATATATCGATACATGGGGGCCCTGTAGGAAAGACATCAAAGATTTATGTATCTTTACGGTTTCTAATGGCGGATAGAACTTGTTAAGAAGGTGCTTGCTAGCTCATCCTAAGTAGTAAATGTGCCATGTGCTTGCATCCTCAACCAATATTGAGTTTTATCTCGAAGAGTGAAGGGAAAAAGCCACAGGCAAATGGCATCCTCTGGTACACTAGGGATCTGAAAGGTGGTGCACTTTGCCAAGAACATCTGGATATGGTAATGCGGATTTTCATGCGCATTCCCATGGAACGGATCTTGTTGCATCAGCCCAACAAGCCCCGTTTTCAGCTCAAATTCTTCTCTGGCCATAACTCTGGCATAAATATGGATGAAGTAGCCGATTTGTTTGGAGTAAGCCTATCCCAGATGGAATAAACCTAGCAGTTCATCGTGGAATATTTTCCTCCGCCATTTGTTCTTCCTCTGAAATGTGTCTCTTTTCTGCTCTTAACTTCCTTGCGGTGCACTCAATCTCGGAATAAAATAATATAGCTTCCTCGGTAGCCCTCGATTGTGTGTTCATGCACAGAAAAAGAGAATCTGCAAAGCAGTGTTAGCACAATAAAGGAATAAAAAGAAAAAAGGAATAGAAAAGAATAGCTACGTAATAAAACAGAATAACGTCTCCTTCCCGGCAACGACGCCAAAAACTTGTTCGACCACAAAATACACCCAGAAAACAACCTAGTTATGGCACAAATTACATGGAGATAAATCCCCGGCCACGGTGCCAAAAACTTGGTCGTCCCGGATAGTAACTGCGAAAACAATGTAGTTTTACCGCAAGCACACTGTTAAGTGGTGAGCGGGTATCGAATCACGGGGAGGAACTATTGGTATCTATATGGATTACTAAGCTATTGTGAAATGGTCGCAAAGAAATGTTGGCGTCACAATCGTTCAAAGTGTTGGTTGTAAATTCCATTTAAAAGAATGTCTAGGGCTTGGGAATCCCTACTATAGTTCTCAAGCAATCAATATGAAACACGAATCTCTATATTACTACTCTTGATTTAGGATGAACTTGTCGTAACTAAATTGGGAACCAACGCATGCACTCAGGCTACACAAGTCTATAGTAATATATACTAGAGCCTCGCTCTCTCGCGAGCCTAGTTCAAACTACTAGCATTAAGATCGACAATAATATCCAATTCCAACTCAAGCTCGCTCTCGCGCAACTTAAGTTCGAATCTAGACCGTGATAGTTTGTATCCGTTTTACCATCGTACAAATGAATATAATTATAGAAATATAATAAAGATGCTAGCATTGGTCGCTCTCTCGCACCAATTCTAGGGAATCTCGATTATAGATCTAAATCGAATATGTATGGCTTCCCTTAGATCAAGATCCTCTCTCGAGCCCTTAAGATCCAATAGAAATCCCTAGATATCTGTAGTAAATCAATCACAACCTAACCCTTAATAAGCTTAGCGACATAGCAATTCAATAGATCTCAAAAATCATACTTTAGATCTATATGGATCATCCCTTTGCCCTAGAGCAAAGATACTACTCACAATTCATGATAAAAATCACAATAGAAACAAGATGTGCAATAGAATTCATCACAAAACTCAGATCTAGAAAGAAATATAGCATAAAAATATCAACTTGTAAGAGTTTTAGGCAAACCAATTTGAGTATAAGCTTCAAGAATAAGAAAATTTAGATTCTTCTCTCCAATCCTTTCTCCAAAAGAAAACTAAAACTCAAATTAAAACTAAGAAAATTATTCTAAGAAGTATCTCTTTGGGCTAGCAATAAAACTGGGTATTTATACATGCCCAAAAAGTAAAAAAAATCCTAACAAATCTGCCCCTAAACAGCTGCAAAACCCTAGTTTTCAAAAGCTGGCCAACGGTACACTCGGTCGAGTACAGGAAATAAGGATTTTCAGCATTCTGAAGGTTCAGACCACTTGGCCGAGTAGTCTGCTCACTCGGTCGAGTGGGAACGATTGCAGATCCTCTCTCGAAACAGAGAAGTGTCAAAGAATTTCTTCACATTTTTTATTTCCACTCGGTCGAGTGGGATTCTCACTCGGTCAAGTGAAAATTCTCACTCGGCCGAGTACATTAGGCTCTTCTTCAGGCTGGATTGGATGTGTCAGCTTCACTCGGTCGAGTGCACTGTTTCACTTGATCGAGTGAGTTGCGTCACTCGACCAAGTAGCCTGTTTCAGTACTCTTTTCTCCTTCTTCTCACTTCCTTGTCATTTCTTTCGCCTTTCTTCTACTACTACTCATCCTCCAGCACCGTTAGCTCTTTGATATCATCGTCAATGATGCTCCAGCATGCATGTAAGCACTCATGGCTTCAATTTTCTTCCGATTGCTCCATATTTCCTAAAATTAGACGAAACAAAGGAATAATGAAATATATCGTAAAAACATCGTATAAGCATTAAAATCGCGATATGAGCAATCGTTCGGGATGAAAAAAACGCAGAAATAAAGTATAAAATATAAGCCTATCACTCAGCACTCTCAGGAATATTAGGAATGGCACCAGACATCGAACTCTCAGGAATAACAAAAGATGTGGAACTCTCAGGGCGAACATATGTGGAACCCTCAGCACTAACAGATGTGGAGACAGATGTGCTGGGTACAGGCAAAGGCTCAGAAACAGGCTAAACGACAGGAATCTCAGCTGGCTGTGGCTCGATGGAAGGCTGCTGACCGTCATCAGGCTCTAGCATGTAAACAGGTGGAATGTAGAGTTCCATAGGGAATATCCACTCAGCACCTGCTGGTCATACGTGAGTCCAATCAGGATTTGCAAGCACGATATAATCTACATGGAGGGAACCATGGAGCTAAAACCAATGGCGCTTCCACCTGATCGAATCATATGCATACGGGAAAAGACTAATCGGTAAGAGATGTAGGTCCCGTAGCAAGGATCAACTCAGCAGGCAACTGGATATCGAATATGGGGGCAAGAAGGGTGATTAGACTGCTATAACATATCGCCTTGGTGGAGGCAATCGAGGTAAGAATGCAGTTAAAAACCAACTAGCAACATTGATGGACATGGTAAGAACTAGGATGTTCCTGCCAGCCTCGAACGCTCGCTCCCGTGTCATAGCCTACTAGATGAAAAGCTCAGGCATGTAGATAGTCCCTACCTCTGGCCCACCAAATAAAGTAGTCGCCAAAAGGCGTTATGCGAGGCGTAGGCAGGGGTGGACTATCAACGAAACCTTCAACTGACTAAGGTCGAAGGATGGGATGCCTGTGACCTGCTCCCAGAATGCATCAGCAGAAAAGGTGGGGGAATAAGATGACTTGGGCCGTATGCCCAGTCACTGTCTAGAATTGGGGGCCAGTGAAAATAAGCACGGACCATATCGTGAGTAATCTCACAGTCACGGTCCATGAGCCTGAACGAATAGCCCTTAGGAGTCCTATGGATAGAACTCAAGACATCTAGTGTCAGCCGAACATAGGTGTTCGTCGACACCGACAGAAAATCACCCCAACCAACATTATCGTATAGCTGGTGCAAACCCTGGTGTAACCCTAGGCGCTCGAGTGTGGGAATGTGAGTGAATCTAGTGGGTATGATCAGACGTGTAGAGATCCTCTTAAATATGGTGCGATGTGTGTTATCTCTAAAAGTGATCACATACGTCTCAATAGGGGGTGGTGGATGTGCTGGTGGTGCAGGGAGTGGTGTTGGAGGGGGTGGTGGTGCTGTCGAAGAAGAAGAAGCGCCGGGTTCATCAGGCTTCTGCTTCTTAGCAGGGGATGTTTGCCTATACCCCAACCCCGTAGAGGCATAGTGTAATTCCATGACAAACAAACACTCCACACACACAAAAAATATAGACGATCGCAAATAATGAAATGGAACGCATGTACCAAATGATCGATGTGACTCCTAAGCGTTGCACCAAGTGTGAAATGATTCCCCAAGCGTTTTCTCTGCAATCGTCGCAATAGATCTCCCCCAATCTTGCAAGGGTAGAAGAAGAGGAGAGGATGAAGATTAGGGCTTGACGGAGGAAAGTGGTGGTCGGAGATGGTCGGATGAGGCGACCGACGGCGACGCAAGGGGCGGTGCAGTCATCTGACCAAGCTAGGGCTGAAGGGAGAAGGATTCAGCTGCGATCGATTGAGAGAAAGACTCAAACGAGTCTTAATCCCCCTTTTAATAAGTGGCTGTTGACTTAAGTCACTCGATCAAGTGAGATTCGTCACTCAATTGAGTGACTCGAAACACTGGGGGCAGAAATTTTAGGGTGGCAGCTGGTCAAGTGACTCGATTGAGTGAGATAAGTCACTTGATCGAGTCAGAAGATGAAACTGAACAGCAGATTTTGGGAAATTTTCTACAGTCTCCCACTCGGTCGAGTGAACTATTCACTCGATGGAGTGAGCTAGTCACTCGATCGAGTGAGAAGACTTCACAGAGCATGGATTTTTGTGGGTTCTGCTACAGGGATCCACTCGATCAAGTGAGATTGTCACTCGGTCGAGTGGGATAATTTGACAATGTTGAGTTTTTTTACTTCCATGTTCAATTTTCTCACTAGGTCGAGTGAGAGTCTCACTCGACCGAGTGAGACCGACTCCTCAGCTCTTCTATTTTGATGATCTTCATCTTCTTCCTCGCTTTCGTTCTCCAAATTTCTCCTTCTTTTCTCGTTCAAACTTCTCCATGGCGTGGATCTCTTAATTACATGTGCTCTCCATCAATTTCCTCATTGTTTCTCATCCCTGTGATCTTCATCCTGCAGATAAAATATCGTTCAATATCAGATTTTTTTTTAACTTTTGATTTTCGATTTTTTGTATTTTCAAACAAAATAAAAAATAAAACAAACTAAAACAAAGATAGAAACATCCGGTTGCCTCCCGATAAGCGCTCGTTTATGGTTTTGCACTCGACTCCTGATTATTTGCGTTCAGCATGAGATATTTGGCGCATATGAGTTGTGCTTGTCAAATTTGGCCAGGAGACCAGTAGGCTTGTATCACTCGACATTGTCTTGCTTGGTCTCCTCATGTTGCTTCTTCTTCTTCATGTTGGTGGGAGATAACTGTTGGATATGGAAGACGTTAGTACACCCTTGTAGGGGATGTACGAGGGAATACGGACCTCGAACGTCGCGTACACGAAGTCATGTGCAAAGGGAATATGTTCCCTTGCGGAGAGGATCTCTAGATTGATGGGAAAGTCGCATTATATGTGCATAAGTGCATGCGACATATGGCTAATAAAGGGGTAATATCTTAAGCTTATATTGTACCATGCATATGGTACAACTTAAGCTTATAATATGCCATGTACGATGGTACACCTTAGTTAAATTGTTCCAAAGGAACAATTGCTCCTAAAATAACTACCTTGGGGGCTATAAATAAGACCCAAGGGTTAGCCATTTTCCTTACACTTTTGCATGGCATTCTTGCATGCATTTCATTCTAGCGAAGCTCTGCCGAAATCCTTCCTCTCTCTTTATCCAAGTTCTTAATCTAAAAGTAGAGATTTAGATTGTGGATTTAGTAGCCTTACTCCGTTCGTGAGAAGACTCGATCCGTCGTGGCGAATCCGAAGGCAAAGTTCCGAGACTACCGTGCCGCATACGCAAGCGTAAGTCTCAACTTCATTTATCGATCCTAACTCTGTTTTGACAGGATCCTACATTGGTATCAGAGCCATACGGGTTCGCCCCGGTCAAACCGCCGTCCCGTCGAAACTATAAACGAGTCGTTGTCTTTTTCACGAATGGGTATCCTACCATTACGGATATGGTAGGAACGCTTCGTGACGGAGAGAACGCAGCGGTTGTTCTTTTCACGTTAGGGTCTCCTATCATTACGGATATGGTAGGAACTCTCCGTGACAGGAAGAACCGACCGTTCACGTAGTATGTTATTTTTCATTTTTGGCACACGGCCATTAGAAAATAACCACTTTCTCGACGAACGGGTGCTTCATCGATGAACGGGTGCTTCATCGAGGAAGAAGGTGGTGGTTATTCCCATCGGGGAAGATGAATTTTAGTGCATGTGCACCATGGCCAAATAGGCTATGTAGGCCATGCACCCCCCTCCCCATGCGGAGGGGGTTGGCTACGGCCAATAACCACCGCGGCAACCCCCACCGGCGGGGGTGTGCGGCCACCCCACACAAGGGGAGGCCAGCCATGGCCAAAGGGCCATGGCCGGCCAAGGCAAAAATGGCCTTGGCCATGACCGGCCATGGCCAAGCCATGGCCGGCCAAGGCCAGGCTGGCAGTGGCCGGCCCCGGCCAAGGCCAGGGGCCGGCCTGGCCGGCCCTGGCAGAGGCCAGGGCCGGCGCCCTGGCAGAGGCCAGGGCCGGCCGGCCGGCCCTGGCAGAGGCTAGGGCCTGGCCGGCCCTTGGCCAAGCCTCGGCCAGGGCAGAGGCCCTGGCCGGGAGAAGTTGCAGACCAAATAATTGGTCGACCAATTTGGTTGTTTTGGTCGACCAATCCGGCAGAAGGTCTTGGTCGATCGCAAACTTGCCGACTGACCCATACGGGGTGACAAAAGGCCTTGGTCAAACTCGAATGTGCCGATTAGCCCATACGGGGCTAACCACAGTGCCGACTAGCCCATACGGGGCTAACATTTTAATGAAGTTTTTCCTTGGGCTCTACTCCTTGAAGATTAGCCATAGTGCTCTACTTCATGCGAGATTAGCCATGTCATTGTGCTCTACTCTACGGAGATTAGCCAATGTACTTATGACGTTGTGCTCTACTCTACGGAGATTAGCCAATGTATTTTAAATTTTTTGAAAAAAATGTTTTCAAATAGGTTATGTCCCGTCCTTAATCGGGATAGCGCAATTTAGAATTCCAAGTCCTACCACGATCCGGCCATGGTTATCTAACCCATGGGTGTGTAGAACAGGTCTCGTGGCTTGGCAATTGTTGCGCTAAAATTCTTTGCGCAAACTCTCACCTATTCCATTTTGAAAGATATTTTTTTTCAAAAGTAATTTTCCGCTGCGAAGTACTATAAGAGTACGATTGTTTGATAAGTGATGGGGAAATATTGAAGGTTGTTCTAGATGGTGATTGGAATCATAGAGACCTTTTCGATTCTAGAACAACATCTTCAATATTTTTCGAAAGTAACTTATCAAATATAATATAATTCTAAGTGGGATTTGAATTTTTAGAACTATCCAAATGGGATATTCTATTATCATTTCAAGTGGGAGTTATATTTTAAGAATTTTTATGCAATGTTTTGATCAAACCTTCGGTTTTGTGTCTTTTGCAGCATTTTAAAAGTAAAATGTCTTCCGCTTCAAAGAATATCGTCGCTGAGTTAAACAGAGGTGAAAAACTCAACGGCGATAATTACAAACTTTGGTCCATCAAGATACAATACGTTCTAGAGGAGCAAGAAGTGCTCGAAACTCTAAAAACGTTATGATTGAACCCGAGTTGGGCACTACGGCCCAACACCGATGAGACAAGGAAGCTTTTAATGCTTGGTCTCGGAAGAACAAGATAGCGCGCATTACGTTATAAAGCAGTATGGCTGATGACATAATGCGCATCTTCCGAGAACATGACCTAGCCATGGACATATGGTCCAAGCTAGAGGAGAAGTTCGGTGGCACATCGGTGTCCAAACTTCGCTCCTTAACTATAAGGTTCGATTCATATAAGAAACATCCAGATCATTCCATGGGGAAACATCTGCGACATATGGCGAACCTTATCTCGGAGTTAAAGGATGCAGATCATGTGCTCACAGATGAGCAACAAATCCAAGCAGTCATACGTTCCCTACCAAATGGGTGGGATCAGATGAAGATGCATCTCACTCATAATGAGAGCATCAAGACCTTCAATGATGTTTCCAAGCACCTCGAATTAGAGGAAGAGCGGCTTGCGGCTGCCAAGCCAAATGCAGAAGTGCACATGGTTGCTAGTTCCTTACACGGGGGAAAGAACCGTAAAGATCGTTCGAAGTCTTCTAATGAACGTAATAAGCAACCTGAGTCTACCAAGGAACCCAAACATAAGGGTGGGCACAATGGCACAAGAAGAAAGACTTGAAAAGGATCAAGTGCTTCAAGTGCAACAAGCTCGGTCACTATGCTCGTTCGTGTACGAGTGGAAGTGACGAGGTAACTTGTAATACTAGTTACATATGTGTTTCTAGTTCAATATTTCTTGTGGAATCTAATCCATTTTGGGATAATTGATTCAGGTGCCACCGACCACATAGCAAAGGACAGACGGTCCTTCGTGGAGTATCACCGGATACCCCAAGGAATGAAGTAGATCAATGTAGGAAACAACACACGTGTTGAAGTGAAAGGCGTTGGGACTCGCAAGCTAATCTTGGACAACGGACGCACTCTCCTACTTCATGATGTTCTCTTCATTCCATATATTCAAAGGAATATTAAAACTGTGGTCAATTTAATGGGTCTTGGTTATAGTTGGTTCCTTCATGATTGTAATATGGACCTATTTTGTAATAATTCCTTTATTGGTACTGGGTTTGTATTGCAAAGGATTTATTGTAATAAGTACAATGTATGATTTCTCATGTAATGAAAATTTCCTTGTGACAAATTCTTTGACTAATTAGTCTAGTATAATTTGTTGGCACACAAGGCTTGGTCATATTGGACCAACGCGTATGGATAGATTTGCCAAACGTGGCCTTCTATCAAATGTTTCAAAGGTTGAAATGTCGACCTGCGTACATTGCCTTGTGGGGAAATCTTGTCGCAAGCCGTTTGGAACCGGCACAAGGGCCGAGGTTCCATTACAGCTTATCCATTTCGGACATATGAGGTCCGATGAATGTCAAGACAAGACGTGGAAAGTCCTATTTCATCACTTTTATTGATGATTTCACCCAATTAGGACATATCTATTTGGTATCCCACAAAAGTGAAGCTTTAACTTGCTTTAAAAACTATATAAGTTTAGTGGAGAATCAATTAGATCGCAAGATTAAGGTCTTGCAAACCGATAGGGGCGGTGAATATCAATCAACAAGTTTTAAGGAACTTTGTGATGAAAAAGGTATGGTACATCAGGTAACTATGCCTTATACTCCTCAACAAAACGGTGTTGCAGAAAGGAGAAATAGGATTTTAATGGAAATGGTCCGTTCAATGATGGCGCAAGCTAACTTGCCAATCACTTTTTGGGGTGATGCATTATTGACGGTCGGTTTCATTTTAAACCGCGTACCATCGAAATCAGTTAGCTCCACTCCTTATGAGTTGTGGAACCAAAGGTCTCCTGACTTAAACATTTTGAAACCTTGGGGTTGTGCATTCTACGCACATATTTCCTCCCATAAATATGGCAAACTTGGGCCAAAGGGAAGGAAATGTATCTTTAAACGATACGCAGAAAACTCCAAAGGTTATGTTTTTGTTAGTCAGGAAGACAATGGTGGGCTAATTGAGTTTGAGTCGAGGGATGTCACTTTCTTGGAAAACGAGTTTCCAAGACATGGCGAGATAAGTCAGGACTTATCTCTATTTGAGATTTATGATCAAGAAGGATTACCTCATTCGAGTGGGAGAATTCTTGGTGAAAACGAAGATACGTTTCAACCTTCACCAATGGATTATACGAATGACGATTATCCTATTCCATACGGGAATAATGATCCAAGTGGGAGCAATTCTAACGACATTCCAAGTGGGAGTGATATTAGAATTGATCTAAATTCGAGTCAACAAGGACTTGAAGAATCTCAAATACGACGTAGTAGTCGTACAAGGTTGGCTCCTCTAAGATTTGAGGATGAATTTCCGCAAACCTTTATGACTTTACTACAAGATGATGACGAGCCTGCTACTTTCAAACAGGCCGTATCATGCCCTGCAAAAGACAAATGGATGGAAGCGATGAAGGAGGAATTGAAATACATGAAAGTTAACCAAGTCTGGGACTTAGTTAACTTACCCAGAGGACATAGAGCAATTGGGAACAAATGGGTTCTCAAGATCAAGCATAAGGCTGATGGCTCTATAGATAGATATAAAGCTCGCCTTGTCGCGAAAGGTTTTACGCAACGGGAAGGGATAGACTACGAAGAGACCTTCTCACCTGTTGTGCGTTTTACCTCGATTCGCCTGATTCTGGCAATGGTAGCTTGCTTATACCTCGAATTACATCAGATGGATGTAAAGACTGCCTTTCTCAATGGAGAATTGGACGAGGAGATCTATATGGAACAACCAACAGGGTTTGTAAAAGAAGGAAACGAACATAAGGTTTGTAAACTTCGTAAGTCCATATATGGTCTTAAATAATCCTCGAGGCAATGGTATATACGATTTCAAGAAGATGTCTTATCAAATGGATTTTCCATGCTTGATGAAGATAACTGCGTATATATCAAGAGGATTAAAAGCAAGCATGTTATTATGTCTCTATATGTAGATGACATTTTAATAACCAGAAATGACAAGGGCTTTGTGATGGATATCAAGGCTTGACTTTCATCAGTTTAGAGATGAAAGACATGGGGAAGCCACATATATCCTTGGAATTAAGATTTCAAGGAATCGTTCAAAGAAACTTCTTTCTCTTTCACAAGAGACTTATATAAAGAAGGTTCTAGAACTGTTTAATATGTAGGACTGCAAGTCCAATTGATACTCCTATAAAGCAGATGCGATAATTTATATCTGAAATCATGTCCAAAGAACCAAAAGGAAAAGGAAATTATGGAAAAAGTTCCATATTCCAGTACAGTTGATAGTCTTATGTACGCTATGATGCATACAAGACCGGACATCTGTTTTGCCATTGGAATGGTAAGTCGTTACCAATCCAACCCAGGGCAAGAACACTGGAAAGCGGTTAAGAGCATAATGCAGTATCTTAAAGGAACTGTAGATTTGCAAAAGACTATGATAAAACCAAGAAGGTAGACATAAGGTACATATCTACGCATGAGATGATAGAGGATCAGCTTACGAAAGCGATCCCCAGAAATGTGTTTTACAAACACTTATCATCTCAAGGATTGCGTAAGAGCTGAGTTGTACCAATGTAAATTCCCATGTCTGTAAATGATCAAAATTAATAAAAGAATAAGTTCTTTTTCAAACATTGCATATGAATTTCTTAAGAAATGTTTGTGTACATTTTTTGAAATCTCAGCTGAATTGTGTGTATGTCGGACAGATTAAGGTTGGCTCTCTCACATGAGCAACCGCCTTATCTTATCAGATGGATAAGATAGAGATGAGACTAGTTTAAAGTCAAAATCATTAGACGAATGATTTAGAGTCATGACTTAAACAAGATAGTCGAATGAAAGATCTGCATCATATGGATGCTTACAAAAGATCTGAGATCTGTATCACAAGGATATTTAAAAAAGATCTCATAGGATTTTTCAAATCCTATCTGTCTTATGCAGGATGAGAGTCCGGGAATATTTCATGGGTAGTAAAGGGACTCAAAAGATAGGCACTGTGGTGTCTGATCTTTCATCCGTACAACATCATTAAGACATACTCTCCCTGGGAAAGGAGTGATGTTGTAATACGTGTTCATACCACGTATGCATTTCGACCACTGAGTTAGTAGCAATAGTGTTTGCTATTATGTGAGACTCAAAGGCCGTATGGGCCTTAACTCTTACCCTCAAGGACTCCAATTGGTTCCTTTAGATTCGACGAGATGATCGCTATCTTAGCGTGTTGCTAATGGGCTATGATAATTCGGCTCGGCGAGGCACGTTAGAAAAGCGAATCAAGTCAAGATCAGAAAGTTCGCGAGAAGAGGAAGATTGATTTCATATTCGCATTTGGACTTTAATGATTCAAAGCTGGCCAGCCAATTGTGATCCAGATGGGATTCAATTAATGAATATAAAGTATAAGAAATGTGAAGAAATAATCTAGGGTAAAGCATGCGTTGAACTACTCAACTTTGCACCTTCGAGGTCGTTGTGTATCTCTAACAAGTGCACAACAACAGACTCTACGCGCATGACGGTCACACGGTCTATTTCTCGGTATGATAGATGAAAGAACTAAGAGAAAGACGTTTCCTTACAATCCCCTCAAGTGTGAGTGGGAGATGTTGGATATGGAAGACGTTAGTACACCCTTGTAGGGGATGTACGAGGGAATACGGACCTCGAACGTCGCGTACACGAAGTCGTGTGCAAAGGGAATATGTTCCCTTGCGGAGAGGATCTCTAGATTGATGGGAAAGTCACATTATATGTGCATAAGTGCATGCGACATATGGCTAATAAAGGGGTAATATCTTAAGCTTATATTGTACCATGCATATGGTACAACTTAAGCTTATAATATGCCATGTACGATGGTACACCTTAGTTAAATTGTTCCAAAGGAACAATTGCTCCTAAAATAACTACCTTGGGGGCTATAAATAAGACCCAAGAGTTAGCCATTTTCCTTACACTTTTGCATGGCATTCTTGCATGCATTTCATTCTAGCGAAGCTCTGTCGAAATCCTTCCTCTCTCTTTATCCAAGTTCTTAATCTAAAAGTAGAGATTTAGATTGTGGATTTAGTAGCCTTACTCCGTTCGTGAGAAGACTCGATCCGTCGTGGCGAATCCGAAGGCAAAGTTCCGAGACTACCGTGCCGCATACGCAAGCGTAAGTCTCAACTTCATTTATCGATCCTAACTCTGTTTTGGCATGATCCTACAATAACTTCCTACAAGCTTCACTTCTAGCCTTCAAAGGCTCCTTTTTCTCATTCGATGATGTTGGTGTTCAACGTACATCCGGGGACAAATATTTCATTCACTGAGAAGTGAAAACCTGTGACTATATCGTCCTGAAGATGGATGCGACGGGAAGAAGTGGCATTTAGAAGTGTTGTTGACTTTACATTTAGGTTTCGGCATAACAAAGATTGCACTGTCTTTTGGCATTTAGGTGCACTGCGTGCCGTTGGTAATGATTCTACTACGGTGCCGCAAATTCGCAAGCTGGTCCTAAGTAATCGTTGTTGTTCATTGGATTCCGGAGGATCGTTAGGATTGGAGAATTGCTAAAGCCGGTGACATTTTCATCTTCAGATGCTTCCTGAAAGAGAGTTTGCAGAGCTCTCTTATCCTAACAACATCACCGTCATTCTCCTCTTCATTAGTGGAGGGTTAGAGGTGTCTTCAATATGAGTGCTTTCTTCAAAAATCGGCTCCCCGTCAGAATTTTCTATAAGCAATGTCTTGATTGTATATAGCGTAGCTTCTTCTATCACCTCTTCAAGTAGATCGACATGGTCATTCTCTTCATCGTCGACAAGTTATTCATAGCCCACGGGAGATGAAATTAAACTTCAATATGTCCAACGTTGACTGACAACGTTCCTTCCTGCACGTCAACGATGACTCCATCTGTGGCGAAGAACGTCCACCCAAGTATAAGCGATGTATCACCAACTTCCTTTACATCCATAATGACAAAGTCACATGGCACGCAAAGTCCTCCCGGTATTTACAATGGCACGTTCTCAGCTATACTAACTGGTCTAGTAATGCATCCATCAGCAAGTTGTATCTTCATACCGGTTGGCTTCAGATCGATCCCCGTATTCAACTTCTTAAACATGGTAAGGGGCATAAGGCTGACACTCACCCCCAAGTCAACTAAATCCTTCTGTAGGGAGACGCCGTCTAATGTGCATGGAATTCTGAAGCTACATGGGTCCTTGAGCTTCTTTGGTTGCTTGTCTTCATTGATGAACCATGTCCTTTGCTCGGCTAGCATAATCTTTTCCGTCCTTTTCCGTCCAGTTATTAAGTCTTTTAAAAACATGGCATATGTCGAGATCTCTATGATGGCATCTAGAAATGGAATATTCAAGCTAATGCCTCTCAGATACTCCAAAAAGCGAGCAAATTTCTTCTCTAATTTAGCTTTCGCCAACCTTTGGGGAAATGGAATAGGTGGCGAATATACTCTCTTTCTGGGGCTCAATCTTTTCAGTATCACCATCTCCATCTACGACCAATGTGGGTCCCTCAGCTTCTTTATCTTCTTCAATCTCAATCGGAATAGCATGTTTAGAAGTTGGAGCTTGAATCATGACGGGCGTTGTATCCTTTCTGCCTCTGGTAGTCACTGCCACCACTGCATTAATGTGGCCGGTGTTGCTCCTTTGGTTTGCTTCCGGTTGTGCCAGTAATTGATTTGAGCTCTAGAAAACTGAGTCATTTGTTCTGCCAACTATGCAATAACAGTGTTGAGATTCTTTTGGCGTGCTAACAATTCAGTATTGATCTTCTCCTGCGTAGCCATAAACTCTTCAACCTTAATCTCATGTGTAGACTTTTGTGGCGCCTGTTGTTGATACTACGACTGCCAATTTTGATTATAACCAGGGGGTCTATAAGGCCACGCCTGCTACCTCTGCTGGTATTGTTGTTGCTGTGGCCTCTGCTGATATTGTTGCTGCTGAGGCGGTGGGCGAGCTTGTTGTTGCTGGGGTGGTTGGTGTTGAGCTCGTTGTTGATGAAGAAGAGGATTCAAAGCTCCACTACTGTTTACATAAGAAAATCTGGGATAAGTCTTCCAAGCTGGATTCACCCAAGCTAAATTGTTTCCACTCCTATGCGTATAATATGTAACATACTGAACCTGCTCCACAGGTTTCTCAACTGCCTCGGCTCCCACATACATGACTTGGCTCTGATCTTTCCAGTCACTCATACTTGCACCCTGTGGTACACTAGATGATGTATCATGAGCACTGGACGGCTCGCTCGGCTTCTATTCTATTCTCTCTACTAACTTAGATAGAGTATCAAATTTCCCAGTCAATTCTGCCACTTCTTTGGCCTCATAAATACTAGCTGACTTGGATGATGATGATGATGATGATGATGATGATGATGATGATGATTGGGCTCTTTCATCAGCCAAATGTTGATTATTAGAAGCCATTTCTTCAAGTAATATTGTGGTTTCTTCTGGAGTTTTTGCCAAGATCGCCCCATTAGCGGTGGAGTCTATAATCATCTTCGTATCCTGTTTCAATCCATTATAAAAGCTATGTATCAACTCCCAGTCCTTGATGCTGTGGTGGGGCATTGGTGTTGAAGATCTTTGACCTTTTCCATACTTCATATAAAGATTCTAGGGCCCCTTGCTTGAATGACTTCACATAATTCCTCAGTCTGATGGTCTTTGATGGTGGATAAAATTTATTGATTAATGCATTTGCAAGATCATCCCATATGGTGAAATAACCGTTTGTTGTGACCTTAACCAATAAAAAGCTTTATCCTTGAGTGTGAAAGGAAAGATCCGCAGATGGATGGCATCCTCTAATATGTTGATAACTTGGAAAGTGGCGCACTTCGCCAAGAACATCTCGATATGGTAATGGGGATTCTCATGCGCGTGCCTATAAAATGGATCTTGTTGCATCAGCACCACTAGTCATGTCTTCAGCTCGAAATTCTTGTCAGCTGGTAATGCAGACATAAGAATAGATGATGTTGCAGAGTTGTTGGGAGTGAGCCGGTCCCGAAAAGAAATGATTCTGACATTCTTTGCAGCATTATTCTTGGCTACCATCTTGTTATCTCTAGAATTTTCCTCTTCTCTGCTCCTAGTTTCCTTTCAGTCCGCTCAATTTCTGGATCAAAGTGTATCAAGATGTCAATGGCCCTTGAGCGTGTGCTCATGCACAGAGAAAGAGAACCTGCAGAGAATATTAGCATAGTAGAGGAAAGAAAAAAGTAACCAAGAAAAATATCGTTGCCTCCCCAACAATGGCGCCAAAAACATTATATGTTCTTGGATATACTCAAAAACTATGTATTTTTACCTTAAGCGCACGGTTAAGTGGTGATCGAGTATCGAATCACCGGGAGACGGTT
This sequence comes from Scilla litardierei, assembly GCA_030789695.1. Taxonomy (NCBI): domain Eukaryota; kingdom Viridiplantae; phylum Streptophyta; class Magnoliopsida; order Asparagales; family Asparagaceae; genus Scilla; species Scilla litardierei. The sequence continues at coordinate 233,226 of JAULAV010001159.1, forward strand.
GGTATTATCTCAGTTGTCCAGATGTAACAGAGATTGTGAATAATGGTGTAGTAAGTGTGTCACGAATGTGTAATAGTGTCGGTTTGTAATTCAATTAATAAAGAAGTCTAGGACTAAGGAAAACCCACTATAGATTTTCGAATTTCAATGTGAATATGAACTCCTAATTACTAACTCTTAGTTTAGGGTGAAATTGTCGCAACTATGCTGTGAACCAGTGCACACTCTCGCGCTACACAAGTCTAAAATAACTCAAGCAAGAGTATCACTCTTGTGCAAGCCTAGTTGAATTGTTAGCATTAAGATCGACAATATAATTCAATTATCATTCAAGTCCATTGTCGTGTGACATGAGTTCGAATTTAGATGATGATGGTTCGTATTCATCTTACAGCCATACAGATGAATATAATTATAGAAATATAATAAATGTGCTAGTTTTGGTCACTCTCATGCACCAAATCTAGGATATCCAAATTATAGATCTAAATCAAATATCTAGGGCTTTCAAATAGATCAAGATCCTCTCTCGAGCTCTCAAGACCTAAGTATAAATTCCTAATTATTTGTAGTTAATCAACCATAACCCTAAAACAAGTTCAGCAACAAGGGTTTCGATTAATTTCACATATCAAACTCTAGATCTATAGGGTTCATCCCTTTGCCCTATAGCAAAGAGACTACTCACTAATAAACATGGTTATGACAATAAGATTCATGGAAATAATAAGATTTATCATTGCAAAGAGATTTAAACAAGAAATATTCAATAAAGCAATTAGATCAAGAGTTTAGACAAACCAATATTATCAAAGTCTTCAAAAGCACAAGAGAAAATTAAGAACTAAGGCTTCTCTAAGCAATAGCCTCCAAAGAAATAGCAAAAAGAAATAAACTTCATACCGCTCGCGATGGCTGCCTTGTTTCTTATTTATACAAGTCTAAAAACCAAAGAAAAATTTAACCCAGATGGAGTAAAATTTCCTGCAGCAGCTCCAAAAATCATTGCTCTGTTCTTCTTTTCACTCGGTCGAGTAGCCAATTCACTCGGTCAAGTGAAAGTGCTACTCGATCGAGTCAGCTGCTCTGGCAGAGGGTGGATTTGGCCGATTGACTCACTCGATCAAGTGAGTTTGCTCATCGGTCGAGTGACTTTGATATATTTTGGCTGCTTGGTCTAGGCTGGTATCAGAGTCACTTAATCGAGTGGATTACTCCACTCGGTCGAGTGAGCTGATGAATGAACTTTGCCTTGTTTCTCTTCTTCTTCTTCTTCATTTCTTTCTTCTCCTCCTCTCTTCTTCTTGCTTCTTCTTCTCTTCTAGCACCATATGCTCCTCAATATCATAGCCACTGATGTGTCGGCATACGTGCATGTGCTCATAGCTCCAATTTGCTCTCGATTGCTCCATATTTCCTGAAAATCCAATAAAACATAGAAATAGTGAAATTCATCTAGAAATCATCGTTTAAGCTTCAAACATGCAATATGGTCAATCGATATGACATGGAAATATGCAGAATTAAAGTGTAAAATATGAACATATCAAATCCACTTTATGCATGTATCATCAAAGCATTAGTTGAGTTGAATGGTTTGTAATCTGATAAGACTAGGATAAAAACACGATTATTACAGTACTGAGGAATGGTACTTTGCTTAGTTTATTCGTATTTGAAAAAAAAAATGAATTGAAATAGTTTATAAAATTAATAATAATAATAATAAATATCTGTATAGTGTGCATCATTCTTCCAACTATTATTAAGTAGCAGGTCGTAGTGCCTCAAGAAGCATTGTGAATTCATGCCGAAAGGTGTAGTTTGGGAGAGTGCATAAAATAAAATTCCTAGTTGGTTTGAGCTAGTAGGTCCGAGGGGTCCTTCTTGGCCCAATGCCCTAAGGTCATCTGATCTGCGAGTCATTGACTCAACGCTTCTTACACAAACCAATCTAAGGTTCAAAAAATGAATATGTGTTTTGCTCATGAATGATGCTAATGATTCCATGAATCAAGGAACGATATGTGTTTTGATGGCCACTTCTTTGATAGATTCATATGGCATGATATAATATTAATTTTTATTTGATCTTTGTATAACGTCGATTTCCATCTCATTAACTGAATGTGGGATAGAGAATTTACCTTAGAACTTGAATATCATCATAGTTGTGTATTTATATTTTTTCTATATCGTTAACATATACTATATGTTGTATCTTAGGTAATTGATGGCATTTGATATGTTTTATTTGGATATCCGAAGTGTCACCCTCTTGTGCATATGTTGTGTGATTTTTTTGGAATTGTAGAATTTCCCTTTGCATTTTATTTTGAATTCACTCCCAAATTCACTTTTTCTTTGTATTCGTCGAGGACAAGGAAGAGTTTAGCTTGGGAAATTTTGATGGGTCCGTATTTTGCGTAATTTTTTCCATGCACTATTTAGCACTATACGTGTATTCCACTGAGCACACGTGGTATTTCTGCCTACGATGCATACGTAGGCATGAAATAAACGTGGACATCGATATATGTAACGTAGTGAAAGGGGGATTCGGTCGTGATGCGTGGCTAAGAGACGAGAAAGTGAGATTGAGTGTGGGAGAAGTGTGAAAGACGTCATGGGCGCAAAACAACAGGAAGGCGTTGGACGTGTGTACGTGGTGCATGCACATGTGTAGGCATGCATGAGTGTGTGTATAGAAGCCATGCAAGTGTGAAAGGAGTTAAAATTCAATGGCAACCCCGTAAAATTTTAGAAAGGCAAGGGGCAAAACGGTAATTTGGACTAAAGCTACTGTGCGTACACACTAAAGTTGTGTGTGCATAAAGAAATGGCAAACTTGTAAATACTTGAAACTTGAGGGGTAATTTTGGAAGCTTATTATAGTCATTTTAGCTTGTGCATGCTTATCCTAAGAGAATTCTAGTCCCAGATATTTTTATGAAAAATTTCTAAAAGCTTCTTTAACTTTCTTCTCTTTTCCTTTCATTTCTATTCCCTTCTTCCCCTCTCTAGTGTGGCCGAAATTCTTCCCCCTCCTTTTCATTTCTTCAACACTCCAAACCCTAATTTTTGCTTCCAAAAATTTCAAGAAAACCCCTAGCTTTTCAAGAGAAAGAAAGGAGGAAGGAAGAGAAAGAGAAGAGAGAAAGAAGGAAACTTGTTTGAGGTAGGATTCTAACTTGTGTTAAGGGATTTTATTTAGGGATTATGAGGATGTTATGATGTTATTTATATGGCTCATGCTCTTGAATTCATGTGTCATGTGTGTAATAACCAAAAAGATTCAATTATAACTTGTTTTTCTTAGCCAAACACCCCCTCCCTGAAATTCTGAAATCAAGCTGCATGTTTTCACATGAATTATGGTTTCTGTAGGTTGAATTACCTTCTAAAAAAATATGTGAGTAGGTCTTCAAGTCCTACCCCAGATTCATATAAAATTTGACATATGTTGAGTTAAATAAGTAGGAGTAAAAATTCAATGTCTGCAACATGTTTGAAATTTTGTCAAGCTGGACACAGTTTAGAAAACTGAGGTTTATTACCTGCACACTCTATGGAATTTGCTGTTCTTGGTCCTGTTGTAAATTTAACAAGTTTATCTATAATTTCATCAGAGTGCTCATATTTCTAATTTCTGGCTGCAACATGCATAAAATTGGCTTTTAATACAGACCCAGAATTCTGTCTGAAAAACAGTCTGGACATGTTGCACCAAATAAATCACCATAAATTTCCTAGTCTACATTTCTGCATGAAATTTTATAGGTGCATCTAGGACTACTATACCTCCAACTTTCATTTACATAATTTTGTCAAAACCACAAGAAAACTGGGTGAAATGTGCTGGTTTGTGTGGCTATTCCTGGCAACTCCTGCAATCTAATGTGTTTAAATGAAGTTGAAGCATGTAGTGTTGCCAATTTTCTTGCAATATACATGACTGCTATTGCCATCTATATCAGAGTTCATTCATGTTATCCGTTATTAAAATTAATGATGCAACTCTCTATATTTATATGTTGTCTGCTATATGTTTGTTGTAATGCCCCATTGGAAGTAAAGTTGAAGAGATTTGGAGATATTAATGAAATGTTGTGCCATGTATTACATTTATAAAATTGCCTAAACCAAATGAAAATTATGATAGATGATATGTCAACTGGGGTGTCTCGATCTGCTCTAAGGCGGGTGAGCATCCTGGTATGGGGATGTGGGAAGTTTGGGTATAACTTAACTATAAGGGGCTGGACTGAGAAGTTGGGGAAAGAGATATGTGATATGTGATATTTATTCCCACTCGCCTTTACCAGGAGTGGAGGGGACATACGGATGTTGTATTACTATGTGGAGAGCCTCACTCCGGCCAGGGACGGTGGTGTTGAGTATTGGACTTCTCCCTACTTGGTGTTAATGATGAGCAAACATAAATACGTGTGACTAATCCCCTATTTTGCAGTTAATCCATTGCCTAAGCTGTTTATAAAGATCTACTAGCAATGGATGACTCACAAACTTCATTGAAGGCAAATGTACATGAATTGGTTGATCGTAGATAATGATTGAAGCTCCGTGAAGACTTCAAGCTCATACGATGGAAAGAAGAGATTATTCGTCAATGTAATTTTTCTTTTATCTCTTCTAGTATGTAGCTTAGAGGTAGAACTTTGATGGAGCACTCACACACATCTACATTCTGTCATAGGACTTCATTAGATCAATTGTCATTTGATCCCAATTCATTTCTTTATTGATTGTGCTAAGATTGTTTATAACAGTCGACTGCTGAACACTTTACAGTCGCCTATCTCAAAAACAGTCGACTGTGTTTTGTTCTACAGTCGCCTATTATGCACAGACTATTACAATATAGTTTTGGGCCTTCTTTGATTATTTCGCACAGGCTACTGATGAACGATTCACAGGTGCCTGTCCAAGTGACAGTCGACTGTGTTTTGTAAATCAGTCGCATGTCTATCCTTTGCCCAAACTAGTTTGATCTTTCTTTCACGGCCAGTCGACTACTGTTGAATATATAGTCGACTGTCTCTTAGATCAGTCGACTGTCTGTGCTGCAACAGTCATCTGTCTGTGAGTCATTTCTTTGACTCAGCTCTTTGGAAATTTCTCAGGCTTTTGACAGTTGTCTGTTTATGGATTTACAGTCGCATGTTCTGATTTACAGTCCACCATGTTCCTTGCATCGTCGTCTGTCTTGTTACTTGTGAGATTTCCAATATTTGTCTAACTTACACATCTCTCGGCCAGTCGCCTGTCGAAGAAATTACAGTCGCATGTTGGTTTAACAGTTGACTGTCTTTGCTTCATCAGTCGACTGTCCACGTGGTAAGTTACCGTTATGAATTCTCACCTACCCTTGCTGACTGTGCAACAGTCGACTGTGGATTGTTCAATAGTCGACTGTCGCGAGTTCAGATTCTATCCGTTGAGATTTTTTTCACGGATTCCAATTGGGTTTTTGCCTAAACTGTTTTGTGGATTTGAGAAAACTATAAATAGAGCTTTTACTGTTCCATTGGAAGGTTACTCATTCATTTGCAAAATCTCTTAAGCTTTCATTTCCAAAGATCAAAGCTCTCAAATCCAAAGCCGTAAGTATTTCCAAATCTTGTTCTCTTGCTCTCCAACCTAGAACCAAAGAGTGATCTTCTAGGCAATTGGTGCAGTCAAGAGGAAGGGCTTTTTCCTCTCTTCCAAGAGAGTTCTTCAACACACATCACACTCCACCTTCAAGTTCTACTTCAAGGCATAGGTGATTGTAAGTGTTGTTTTCAGTATTTCATAACTTTCGTTATTTGATTTGTGCTCTCGGTTGTGAGAGTGGTTTTGCTTGCTTCCTGGTTATGGGAGTCAAGGACATCGATTGTATTCGATTGCACTTGTAGGGTTGCTACAAGTGGGCTTTAAGGAAATCTCAAGTTATGGTTCTAACTTGAGTATCCGGTGATATCCGGGTGGTGGGGACGTAGGATTACCGGGAACAAGTCGGGAGTTGTCTTGGGTAATCCGAACCCTTGAAACATCTCTGAGTTTGCGTGTATTTCTTTTTGGGTTGTTTTTCTATTCCGCACTATTTGTTGGATTGCATTTTATTTGGCGTAAATTCCTTTTAAATTTGCATAAACACTATTCAACCACCTTCTAGTGTTTTCCCCATAGACAGTGTCCTTACAATTGGTATCAGAGCTTAAGGTTATATCTATGGCATCCAACAACAACAACGTTCCTCTGCCGACTTCGTACAATAATCACGATCGTGATGGAGCGTCCACACTTTTCGAAGGTCAATCTACGGTATGTCCTCCACGTTTCAATGGTACTAATTTTGGCTATTGGAAGTGTAGGATGGAGACATTCCTTAGGAGTGCTTCACTTTGGAGAACTCTCTACAAGGAGTACGTCGAGCCCACCGAAGAGGATTTCGAGAAATGGACGATTTTAGAGAAGTCCGCCGAAGTCAACAACGCTAAAGCAATGAACGCTCTTCATTGTGCGTTGGACCCAAATGAGTTCAACAAGATATGCACATGTAAGAGTGCATATCAAATTTGGAACCATCTCATCGTTACCCACGAGGGAACAAACAAGGAAAAGCTTTCAAAGTTATATGTTGCCGTACAAAACTTCGATTTGTTTCATATGCAGGATAATGAGACCATTGCGTCGATGTACAGACGCTTTACCGACATCAAGAATGAATTGGAAGCCCTTGGCCAAATCTACACCGAACCTGAAAAGGTAAGGAAGATCATCATGGGGATGATCTCCAAATGGGAAAGAAGAGCAATCGCCATCGAGGAGGTCAATGACTTGAAGAACTACACCGTGGTGAATCTTATCGGGACTCTCATGTCTTATTAGGTAAGACGAGAGAACCGATTAAAGATTAGAGCAATGATGAATCCTTCGGAGGCCAAGAAGAAAGCCTTGGCATTCAACGCCAATTCATCATCCTCCGATAGTGAGGAATCCAAGAACGAGATGGATTTGGGTGAAATGGCCCAAATGGCGAAGAAGTTCCAACGCTTCTTCCGCAAAGGTAAATTTCCCTCAAACAAACGTTTTGAGTCTACTAATGCTACTTCCTCTCTTTGCTATAAGTGTAATAAGCTAGGGCACATCAAAAGGGATTACCCAATGCTAAACAACAAAGAGAAGTGAAAGGCACCGAAGTACCACAAGTCCGATAAGAACAAGAGAGACAAGAAGAAAGGACTCGTAGATACCTTCGACGACTCAAGTGATGACTCATCAAGCGATTCCAATGATGAGAAGGGTGAGAGCGCCCACATGTGTTTCATGACCCTAGAAGACCCACTCTCCGATGAGAGTGATTCCGACATGGACGACACCGAGGTAACAATGGATGAACTTCGCATAGCTAATGAAGAACTATTTGCTAAATACCAATCTTTAATGCTTAAGTATACTCGCTTAAAGAAATTGAATATTAGAAAGTCATCCATTCCATGCATTATCAACAATGACACCATTGTTGATACTTTAACTCTTGAGAAAGCAAACTTAGCTTCTCAAAATTTCACATTGAGAGATGAGGTGAATTCCCTCAAATCTCAACTAGATCAAACACATCCTAAGGATAATAGTGATCTAGTTACACGTCACACACAATTGAGTTTAGAGAATGATTCTCTTAAAACTCAAGTGCACGAGCTCAAAGCACGGGTGTCCACCTTGGATACCAACATTTCTTCTTTAAAGGAGAAATATGAGCTTATGTCCTCCCGTATTGTGAGATTCAATAAGGGAAAAGGACAATTGGATGATTTGCTTGCAAACCAATTTCCGTCCACACATCGTGTTGGTCTTGGATTTGTAAAAGCGAATGCATCAAATGATCGCACCTCCTATAGTGGTGTCACTATAGATTTTGTGAGGCCTTCCTCCGGTGCATCCACAAGTGGTGTCAAAGACACTATAGGTAGCAAACCTACCAAGAAAGTCACCACTTCACCTTCTCTTCCTTTTGGCAAGAAACCCACTAAGGGTGGAAACCAAAAGCAAGGCCATGCTTACATGTACACTAACACTCATCCACGTAGGAAATATCCTACTTCACAAGTGGATAATCATGACACATTTTATGCTCCGCACCCACGGACACGTACACAACCACACATGAGAAATACTCATGTACGTGCTCCTATACACATGTATGCTCATACGCACCATTCTTTCATGTATGCTCATCCTCCACATGTCATGCATGATTCATATGCTTCATATAATATGCATGTTCCTAAGCATACATATCATCCTAGAAGGTACAATGCATATCCTCTGTCACGCCCCGCCTCCCAAAAGATTTGGGGCAACGAGGCATGGCCAACCCGCATGGACTCGAGCCGTTGAGGCTCGGGGTCCAATAAGCGTCTATGCAAGTTATGATGCGGAGGAGAAGGTCCGATCGAACAATTTAGCATGAAACAACAGATATAGCAGCAAAAGATATTATTCAAACGCAGAAGGTAACCAACAAAGAGTTTAACATAAAAGCTAAAACTGTACGTACCGGAGGTAACTAAAGAAGAAAAAGTCTGCTGGGGTCCACAGGTTGTGGCAGCTCGGTCAAGTCTGAGACATGTGCAAAACACATGTCAGCAACGAACTAATGAGACCATAAGTTAATGCAGTTATAAAATTCTAGCAGTTCTAAATGGAATTTAAAAGACAACTACACAGGCAGTCCTAGAAAGCAAGAAATAAGTAATGGTTATTCTAATCGATCTGCTAGGGGTGTCCATCTAGTCAGATCGTCTAAGAGTTGTTTATGTGGTTCTGTCAATCTGCCAGGGGTGTCCATCTGGTCAGATTGTCCAAATCTAGAAAGGTCAAACGACCGGAAATGCATCCCTACGAAGCAAACGTGAGTGCACCAACTGCGATACAAAGATAAAGCCTAAGGACTCAAGCTGCGTAAGCGGAGGGGAGCTACCCCCCAGGCCCAGCTAGACTCTTTTGTCCTACCCCCACCTGCGAGTCGTTTGTGTTATGGACACGAGCCAACAAACGCCCCATCTAGACACGAGACAAGACAAGGATCACGAATGATACGGCGTATCATACCGGAGCGCACCAGTCACGGGTGAGCCAAAGCTGGGGAGCACCAGTTCTCAATGGTCACCCCCGTCGTCGATCCGAAACAAATCATTAATCATGAATGATACTACGTATCATACCGGAGTGCACCAGTCACGGGTGAGCCAAAGCTGGGGAGCACCAGTTCTCAATGGTCACCCCCATCATCGATTAATTATCCATAAGTGAGACATTCCTGGACGAGCCAGCAAACGTTCCACAAGTCCGTAAGCGAGCCGTCTCTGGGCTAGCCAGCAGACGCTCCACAAGAGTAGTGCCAACCTCCGTATAGGAGAGGCCCACGCCTGTGATCTTCTACAAAGATCCACATAATTATAATGTCCGGCTTATTAATTAGCATGTGAGGTTCAAGTTGCATTTTAAAAGTGGGTTTGAGCAGAAGGTAGCATGTGATCATTTTCAAGTATTTTGCAGAAATAAATCTAGCAGTTCTAACATCAATTCTAGAAAAGCATAAAAGCAGTAACTAAAGTCTCATTCCTTGCCTGAAAGATTCTGACAAGGATGTAGTCCAGCAGGGTCTGGGTCAACCAACGGATCTACGGAACCTGTACGATAATCCCATCATCACAATCATGCACTCTAACATCCACAGGCAATGACATAAGATAAGCCAGATTAACTGGGCCCGCTTTGGGTCACCAGACTTATGGTCCCATATTATTAATCTTGATTATAGAATTGTCAGACAACCGAAACCCGATTTTTATCTTGTTTAACAAGGTTGGGTTGGGGGTCCTAATAGTGCAGAACGTTACCTCAACACGACACGAAAGCTACACTGGCGTCGGGTAGCGACGCCAGGGGTTGGAATCCGGTTTCGTGAACGGTACGGAACGGCGGTTTCTCTGTCAATAAAATACGTGCACGAATAAGTTTGTGACGACGGACTTGAATTATTAGGCAATCCTAGAATGTCTAATGAAACGATTTTAATAGGTTCTTTATCCTACGACGTGGTTTACAACAATATCAATGAAATTAAATTACTAACATGTTAGCTACGTCAATTTGTTAATATGAATAAATACACGACATTTCATTATAGCAACCTAGACTAACATTGGTTTAGAAATTGCAAAGGAGATATTTACCCTATAAATAACCTGCTAACATCATTTATAAGTTACTCTATTGTCCATCATCAATATTTAAAGGTACCAACAAGCTAGCTATATGAATTATTTGATCATCTTCTAGCAACAGGTGATGACGTATAATAACATTCGTTAACTTACCGTTATGGAGGGAAGTCCCTGCGTACAAATTCATGAACCACACTAGAGGTGTACTAGAGAGAACCAGCGAGAAACGACGGAGAAGACTACGACCTTTCACCATCCGTTTCTTCGACATCATCGGACAAACCAAAAGAGAGGCGTGGAGAGCGAAATCCATGTCTCATGGCCAAGTACCCCAAGTTCTCACCACAAATAGCACAGTTCAAAGGGAGATGCTGCCCATCAAGGGGGTTAACACGAGGTATCCACGGCTAGCGGGACGTGTTGAGCGTGGACAGCAGCTAGATGGAAATCGTAGCGGTACGAGGGAATGGTCTCAACAGTCCGGGGGCTGCCAAATGTCGTGACAGCGGCTATCGACGCCAGGGCAGCAGCGAAAAGGCGGTTTCAGGCTGGGAGTCGCTGTGAACAACTCCGGGCGGTGCTGTTAGCGGCGTTACCGCGCTGTCGGGCTGTTGCTACGATGGGCAGCAGCTGGCTACCGTGCGGGGCTGAGCGGGGAGCCCAGGCCAGCGGCGGGGAGGACAAGAACACCAAGCGGTGCTGCAGTCGACGGCCACAGGCGCCTGTGCGACGTTTGAGCGCTGCTCAGCGTCGGCGCTGGAGAAGAACGGCGGTTCTGGGGGAGATCCGGCGGAGAGAAACGGAAAACGGTGGGGTTCAGGCGATGGCTGGCCGGATGAAGGGTCGGGAAGAAGAGAGTTGAAGGAGGCCGCCGTTGCTCCGGGGAGGTCGGGGATGGTCGGAGAACTTTGTGGCGTTGCGAGGTTCGTTGTGTGGGGCACCGCCGTAGGTTCTAATCGGAGAACCTTCAGGTGGCCGGAGGAGATGGAACCGGCGGCCTGCTGCTTCCGTGCGTCGCCGCGAGGGCGCTGCCCGCTGCAGCGATGCTGCCGCTTATAGAGGCGGCCTAGGGCTTTTGGCAGCGGTCCGAGGGAGGAGAACGCAAGGAGTAGGGGCGGCGAGGGTTTGGTGTTGCAGCGAAATAAATTGAGGCGCTTGGGCTCCTTGCGTGAGTAAAAATAATAGAGGGCGGCGGCTTAGATTGTTTTTGGCTGTGAGATGTAGAATAGACTAGGTTAAAAACATAACCTTAAGGCTATTAAATAGGAGAGGGGGACTCCCAACACGTGAGCAGCCTAGGTTTTAACAAAGTGCATCCAAGCTGCACAAGAGGGTTGCTTGGTTCGGCCAGGATCAGGTTCACAAGGTATACTTGGATTTAAGATTTTCCTATTATTATTTTATTATAAGGACTATACTAATATTGTGTGTGTGACGTTGCTTGCGTGAGTCTCAAGGGTCCGGCCTAAAGAAGCCGGGGCTAGGATAATAGGTAATTCGATTATAATAAGAGTGTTAGAGACATTAACCAGAGGATGAAATGGATTGTGCAAAATAGTGAAAGTGGGTCAAACGAGGCGCTAAAATTGTGAAATAAATACTGGGGTGACCAGGACGACGAGAGAAAGAAGGCAGAGAAGACGGATCACCATTTCGACTACGAGAAACGAAATTAAAAATAGAAAGGCCTAACGACAAAAGTGAAAATCGTGACGTCTCTTCAAATAAGGTCAAATCGTGGGAGAACGACCCATGACGTTCCCAATTAACACCACAATTTCAATATTCTCAGATAGGGTCACAACGGCATATCGCACCTTAGGGTTCGGATACAGACGAGGTCTAGAATAAATACGTGCACGAACAAGACTACGTGCACGTAAAGCGTATAAAGGATACGGGGTCCAAAGACGACGGAAATTCTAAGTTGGGCACACGTCGGGGTTGGCTTGCTAAGGACGCAACCAAGTGATACGGCCCTATCGACTTACATACCAAGCAACAAAACCAATCAGGTCCCCGGAATTGCTATACGCGCAGCCGTATAACAAATAGTGGGTACCGGCCGTTACATCCTACCCACCTTAGAATAAAGTCCGTCCTCGGACTTTCTTAATTTCAGGCATGGCTAGACTCCTCTAGTTAACTATAGTAACTACCCCGATCATTCCTAGCACAGTACTTCAACCAACATATAACCTAATACATCTATCTATATGCATGCGCAGTCATAATATACATCAATTATTTCCCAACCATCAAATCTTGTACTTATAGCTAGGTTAATTTTATTCACGCATACATTTCTAACTCATGGAAGTGCCTCCGCACATTCATACCTACGCACAATCATATTCCAACATTCAATAATCACCCCATCATATACAACCATTGTATTATACATAAAGTACACATATACTAACCATGGTATTTAAATTCATCACGAATTTAAAACCGAAAATACACATATCTACTCAATATAACTTAAAAAATATATATCCCCTAGTATACATTCAACACATCAATCATAACAATAATACTTAGCTATATTATAACTATTCGCCACAA